>CATIWC010003028.1:0-175633 GCA_948472305.1 Vicia faba
TTTTTTAAACAAACATAATTAAAATTAAAAATAATAAAAAAAGTGAAAATAAAATAAGAATAATAAAATCAACACAAATTCATCTTTTAGCCTATTTCTTTATTTCAATCTAACTTTTCAACAATTTTTTAAAAGTTAGAAATAAAATTAAAAGTTACAAATGTAGAAGTTCTAATGGAGACAGACGAATTCTTTATCGATTTAGAAGTTCGGAGCTACAAATGTAGTACGGTTGATTATAACAATTTTGAAAAACTTTGCTCTAGCAGAAATCTCTCGTCCATTGGGAACGAAGACGATGTTATTTTGGAGACTTGTGAGGACGGTGAGAAAGTTTTCCTTTTCCACCCTAGAAGTATGAGTGAGGAGTATTTGTATTTCTACATCGGAGTTCTTGAGGATTTCAAGATTCAGATCCCGTTTTTTGATTTGAAGCTGACCTCCAAACCGCCCTGAACATAACCCCAACTCAATTACGCCCTAACGGTTGGGGATTTATCAAGGCCTTTGAGGTCATTTGTGAGACGCTGAACATAGACCCAACCCTGAGTCTCTCTTAATAGGTCTTCTGGTAGGAGCTTCCTCTGTGCTTTCACTTCCAACTACAAAGGCTTCAAAGACAGATTTCTCCGAGTCAAGAGTGGAGATAGATGCCCTAGGGTCCTCTATGCGGTGGATGGAAGTTGATGCATCCCATTTTACTGGACGGAAAATTTGTCACCTGTTTTTGGTTTTGATTATGACAAGTTAAAAGTGGAAGAGGTCAAAGCATTGACCATCCTAAACTCCTTCAAAATGTTAAAGGTTAAAGACATAATGAACATGTCTGATGATCAAGAAAAACTCTTAGAATATTTGGGTAAGTAATTATAAACCCTACTCCATATGAAGCTACCCTGTATTTTCTTTTCTGACCTTATCTCATTTTTGTTTGTAGTGAAAATATCGTCTGCTGATATTAAGGAGCAAATGGAATTGATGACCAAAGATAGGGCCAGACGAGCTGACAAATCTGCCTTGAAGTCTGACATGTCATACATTCAAACTCGGGCTTTGAAGAAGAGAAAATCGGAGGCGGACAAGGATGCTACAATGATCTATGTTCCTCAGAGTGTCACACTGGTTCCTTCTGAGCACCCTCGGCCAAACCCGCGAAAAATATGAGTACTCTAATGGGTGATCCTATGAACAAAGTCGGTCTGGCTGTTTCCACCCTGATGAGAGAGACTGGTGATAGTAGTCAACAGTCGCGACCTTCCAGAGAGTTCAAGTTATGGTCAAATAGATTCAATGGAATGCACTTCCTTTATAACAATATGAACTCTACTGAAGACATTACCAGGGAAAAGTCCATCGGAGCTCATCAATTAATCGCAAATATGAGCTCCTATCTGATATAATGTGTTGGGATGATCCATGCTCTATTTGAGGTCGGGACAAGTATGAGAAATCTTAGGCTTGGCTATCCAAGGAGGTGACCAAGATGAAAGGTGACCTTAAAAACCAGGCCCGAAAGACGAAAGAGACGACAAAGCAACCGGTTGACATGACGAAGAAGAAGGATGATGTTGAGGCAACTGTTGTTGGGTTAATCCGAGATGTCGAACAACTTTGGAAGTCTAATGAGCAACTGGAGCATTCTCTGAAGGAGGCCCAGATTTACCTCTTAGCGGTTGGCGACGAAGCCTTCGAAAGGGCCAAATCCCAGGCTTTGTGTCTTCAGTTGGACCTCAATGTAGACGATATGGACTATTTTAAGGTCAAGATCGTCGGCTGATAGAGATAAATGTTGTGACCCCAGAGGTCAAAGTTGTCGAGGAAAGAGAACTGAGAAGGAATAACCTAGGATTGATCTAGAGGAGAACCAACCCGGTGATGACCAGCCTGACGTTGTAATTTCAATTTTCTATTAGTCATCCATGAGGATTAATTTTGTAATGACTTAATCCTTTCTTGGCCACGCATAATGTTTTGAGCCCTTTGCGGGTTTTTATATCACGCTTAATGTGTGTGTTTGGTAAAAAATTTGCAAGCGTTTATATTCATAACTAGGATTATATGATTCTTCCCAAGAGAGAGGCCAGTGTAATGGAGCGAAAATATTTGACTAAGAGTCATCCCAGTCGAGAATTTACTTCCAAGAAGTTTGTGAAACTCGACCAACTCCAACTCGATAAAGGACTCGATTCCTGGAGGAAGAGTGTCAACTCGATCTAGAGGCCAAAGAACGCAACCAGATGAGACTTAACTTAGATCCGATAAAGTATTTGATTCCCGGAGAAAGGTTGTCAACTCGACTTGGGATGGATTGGGGAGTGCATCTGGTTGAGGCTTAACTCAGATCTGGTAAAGTACTCGGTTCCAAAAGGAAGGGTGTCAACTTAACCCGGTTTGGATTTGGGAGTGCAGCCAAATGAGACTTAACTATGATTCGGTAAAGTACTTGATTCCCACAGGAAGAGTGTTAACTCGACCCGGGTTGGATTGGAGAGTGCATTTGGCTGAGACTTAACTCAGATCTAGTAAAGTACTAGGCCTAGAGCTTCACGATTCTAGCGCTTCTTGCCTGCGTCGACTAGCACAATCTTATTTTATTAATAATCAATTACAAATTTCAATTACAATAATAATTTTAAACTGGATACATTCCAAGCCCTAGGTATTTCATCCTGTTGTACCCCAACATTTTTCCTCCCATTTTCTTCAAGATATCTCTTCATGCTCCTAGGGTTTTTCATTTGCTCAAGGTTACTCAAGAATTGACTAGACAAATTCTCCTCCTAAGAAATGAATCCGCAACTAGGATTTCACTTTTCTCAATAAATATTGGGTTTCTAAGGCATCAAGTGGATGTCATGTTTCTTATATGTCTCTAAGTATCCTCATGCCAAGTTTCAATCCTTGCATCACAAGTTTGTCCAGTCAATGGCTCAGATGACTGAAAATCAACTATATTGGACAAAAAGTCAACTATGGTGAACATATAGCCAAACCTCAATATATTTGGTAAACATTAAGGTTTTGAAGTCATATTCATCATTTGATCAAGGTTTGATCATGAATTATCAAGAAAATTCTCAATTCATTAAAAGTCAAAAGTTGCCAAATTAGGGTTTTCTTAAGGAGAAGTCAACTGAACTTTGACCAAGCATAACTTTCACATGCTTCATCATCTTTTTCTCAACCAAAGCTAGTTTTTAAGGAAATTCAATTCCCTACAACTTTGTCTCTCTAAGCTCAAGTCCAAAAAATGCTTCATTTGAGAGATATGGGCCAAAACATTAGGTCATTTCAAAAGTCAACAAAAAGACACTTTTTGTCAAGGCAACTTACATCAAGATAAAGCCTTCAAATTCAAAAATGATCAAAATAGAGATTGTAGATGACATCTTGAGATTTCCAAAAAGTCCAAGATCACCTACAAATGATGAAAATTGATAGATTTATGATTGGTGCAAGTTGGGAAATTTTGAGCAAATGCATGAAACCTAAAGTGACCAAGCTTGAAGTTTTGGGCTATTGGGATTGTTGTTTCAAGGTCCATGAGTATTTTGCAACCTATTGTGAACCTCTGAACTTATTCATACACCCCTTGGGTTTTTATTTTATTTATTTTTGATTTTATTTATTTAAAAGTCAAAATAAATGAAATAAAACAAAAGCTTTCTTACAAAGGTCCAAGCCCAAATGGTTTGACCTAATTTCAAGCTTTATATATCTCATTCATTCAGACAAGGCAGCCACGAAACACTTGCAACAAGAAGCCTCTCCAAAATTCCATAAAACGTTAAAAACTAGGGAATCTTGTAAGCCCTAGTGACAACTTCTTTTCACGCAAGCCAACCCTCCAATTCACTTCCAGGAACACTGTAGGGTTAGAATGGATCCACTTCGAAGATCCAAAGGACCTGAAACGCATGAACATGCATCACCGATTTCCCTCATTGCATGAATTTTATATTTCTGTTTTCTTTGAGTTTTAACGTGTGTTAACCTTGCTAATGCATTTATGAGGTTCAACAATGCAGGAAAAACCCAACACGCGTGAACACCGTGCTACCGGAACCATGAATTGTCATGCTTACAGTGATCCAAATTATTTTTGTCACACCTCACAAACCAGCACGAATCAGCCAAAAACAATGGTTCCATTAAACTCACAGGGCTTGATTTAGGGGGTAGGGTCCCTTTGGATCGCTAACCATTGTTGTTTTTGCATGTTGAAAAAAAGAGTCACCGGAGAAGACGACCGAAGCTAGGGCTCTGGCGCTTCTCCAGTCCATGCAATATTGTTTATTTTATATTTAAATCGTTTTAGGAATATTACCGGATGTACAACCACCCCAGTGGAACGGACGCGCGTGTTAAGGCATTACTATACTAGGGTGTGGGTTCGATCCCTTCCTTTTGAGGTTTTGGGAATTTCTTTCATATTTTCATATTTTTTGCAGGTTTTAACATGTAAGCACATGGTTCCCATTCCCTAACGCGAGCGTGCGCTTGGCGCAGTGGTGAACCGGCTGGGCAGGAAAGCTAAGGGTGTGGGTTCAACACCCACCCCTGGCATTTTTTTTTGTTTCTAACCTATTTGTATTAATTTCTTCCATTGGAACTTTTTCAAAATATTTTCACACACACACAAAGCAATTTTGAAAAAGTGAGCTAAGCGATTAAGAGTCCGTAGATAAATACGGATGAAAAGAGTGCTAACACTTTCCCTTTTCATAACCTACCCCCTGAACTCAAACTTATCAAGGTCTTTCCTGTTATTTTCACCCTTTCCTTATTTGATAAAAGAAAAGTCAGTGGCGACACTTGCTATCCGCAACATTTGCGATAAAACACAAAACCAAATCAGATCTCCCACTGTATTACAAAATGGCGACTCCGCTGGGGAGATACTTAAAGAGGGTTTACTTTTGGGTTAGATCACTTTTCATTTGCTTGTTTGCTTTGTTTTCTTTACATTTGTGGGTTGCTCGGGTTTACTTTCTTGCAAAGATCCTACACCCGAATCTAGGTACCTTAGGTAAGTAGTAATAGATCATGGAAATTGTACAACATAGAACGATATAGTTGAAGTGATGTCTATGTTAGTGTGACACATTGGTTTGAACTGGTGTTCCTTGAGTCAGTCGAGGATAACACTGGGCTTTCTCATGGTGTCATAAGCACTAACTGACTTTTAGAACCTTAATTGACCCAACTTTGCCATTAGAAGGTAGTGAGATAGCCGACTTTGGTGCAGTCCAGAGTTGGTTGATAGTCGATGATACACTCATTGAGGTTAGACTTTCGGGATATTTCGGTGGCAAGTCAGTTGCTATGCTGAAATAAAACCTGCGAGAAAGATCGATGATATGAGACTCCTAGAACCTGGTTACTTTTTTAGGACATGTTGAGCCAACTAAACTTCTATAGAAAATGGTACTTACCTACGGACCTCATGAGAGCCTTTAAACCTAAGGCTCTTGTATGCTTTGCTTGTGTTTGCTACTTGTTCAAACATGACATCATGACATTATAACATCACATTTTCACTGACCATTTCAAGGATCTCAGGGACCTGTGATGCATGTTTATCATGAACCAGATTGTTAGCAATGGGCAAGGGGGTTTATTTTCCTCTAACCAAATTTTGTCAAAGACCGAAGTACTTTCACTTGAGTCAAAGGCTAGGACCCACTTGACATGGTGAGCTTGAATCTCATGGAAGGACGTTCAAAGACGTAAAGTTCTTCAGTCAAAGTTGTAGCCAGACTCAACTTCTAACATTTCATTTTTTTATCCCGCGAGTTCCTTGAAAACATTGCATCTACATATCATGCATGTCATTACATAACAGGTATTTCCCAAGACAGGTTTTATCATCTTATTGATGTTTATTTTAGTAAAATATGGCTCTTGAACAAACTGTGAAAGATCATCAAGCTCAAAATGCTAAATTCCAAGAGACGTTCCTGAACTTAGCCAATGTGCAGAAAGAGCTGATGACGCTCATCGCCAAGAAGAAAAAGACTCAGAAACCGGTTAGTATCTTCAACATGGGGAGAAGATTCAAAGTTCTCGTCAAATAGGTTCATGATTTTTACATCCCGTCAGATGAAGATAACAATCAAGAGGAAGACAATAAAAGTATAAAAGCTGAAGGGGGAAGCAACTTTGGTTCCGACAAAATTTCTGAAGAAGAAGACTATTCTGATGAGCAATATCCTTCTGCTGATGAGAGATACAAATAGCTGGAAGATTGTTTGAATGCCATGGAGATCCAGAGGGTTCCTGTATTGGATTTTGAAGAGCTAGGATTAGTCTCGAGGGTTGTTATCCCTCACAAATTCAAAATCCCTACTTTTTCAAAATATGACAGTGTTTCCTGTCCTAAATTTCATTTAAGGTCTTATGTTTGGAAGATCCAACCTCATACTACTGATAGGAAGCTATGGGTACACTTATTTCAAGAGAGCTTGTCGGGGACACAATTAGAATGGTTATATCAACTAGAAGGAACCAACATTCGTACTTGGGAAGATTTGGTTGCTTCCTTCTACAAACAATACCAATACAATGCTGATCTTGCACCAACTCGTGTGCAATTACAAAGTATGACTATGGGCTTGAATGAAGGATTTAAAGAGTATTCCCAGAAGTGGAGGGATCTAGATGGAAGAGTGAAGCCTCCTTTGTCTGATAGGGAGCTGGTTGATATGTTCATGGGAACTCTGACAGGTCCTTTCTTCAATCATTTGATTGTAAGCTCTTCATCTGGTTTCATCGAGCTGATATTAACAGGGGAATATGTTGAAGGTGGAATCCAAAGTGGAAAAATTAAAGTGGTTGTATCTTCAAGTGCTGTGAAGAAGATGTTTAACGGGAAAAAAGAAGTTAATGCTGTATATGGCTAGAAGGGTCGTTCTAGAGGCGACTGTAACCAGTTTGTAAGAGTTGTGATAATTTCTAATTCGGCGCTTGTGCAACAACATCAATAAAATAATAAGCGTAGGTCAGATTCACCTAGAAGACAGTTTACCAAGATTAACATGCCATTGTCTCAGGCATTGTAACATCCTTTGAAAGAAGAGCTGATAATGTTAAGGGATCCTCCTTAGAATCCCAACACCTCCTCCCCTTGGTACAATCCAAATGTAATATGTGCCTACCATTCCAATAGTCCCGGACACGACACCAATAGTTACTGGGCCTTGAAGAATAAAATTCAAGACATGATTGACAATAAAGAAATTGAGTTTGATCCTCCCGAGACCCCAATGTAATTACTGCACCTATGCCTAAGCATGACAAAGGCATTAATGCAATTTATGATGTTCCATATGTTTCTACTGTAAGTGAATTGACCACTCCCCTCCTAATTGTTAAGAAGAATCTGTTGCAAGTAGGTTTATTTTTGACTTGTATTGAAAGGTGTTACTGTTGGGTAGCTCAACCCAATGGCTGCAAATTGATGAAAGAAGGTATTCAGCGTCTGATGGACAACCACGTAATTCTAGTTGAGAAGATTCCTACTGTTGAGAATTTATTTCAAGACTTAGAACTTGAAGAGGTATCTATAATTTTCGGCACTCCTATCAGGATCACCTCCAAGGTGTAATACCCCAAATTTGTCTTACCCTTTCACTTTTATCTGAATTATGCATCTCGCACTTTCCTCATGTAGATAATTTCCGTTAGGTCATTTTACACGTCATGCATCATTGGTCAATAATTTGGCATATAATTGAGGATATTGAGGAGTTAGGTTTTCTTTGTGATTTTAGGCTCTAATCCTCATGCAAGCTTGGATCAACATGGTTCTTCATCAATCAGGATTTGAGGGATTAGAGTTTGTGTTTATGGTCATTGGGAATTTCTTCTTTTATCAAGATACTCATTTTCATCAAAGACAAAGCAACCTTTTCAAGTTACTTCAGTAAGAAAACATATTAGGGTTGCGAGTTGTTACGTTTTACACTTCATCATGGTTGAATTTTCTAAATTCAATTGAATATTCATTGTGCTCCAGACATTGTTTTTTCTAAATACTTGGTGTTTGACATACAAGTTTAATATGAATTAGAAGATGGAAGTGAGTTAATGATTCATTGAAGATGCAAGTGGATTTTGTGTAAGAATTAAATTTCAAAAGGGTTATGTCATTACTTGGATTGCAAGCTATTATGCTAAGAAGGGAATAGGACTGAATCAAGTTTCTATGGATAAAGAATTTACTTATAAGGGAATCATGATTATGCCTGGAATTTACATCATTAAAGGAGTATTCAAAGTTACATTCCATGGAAAATATAAAAGACAATACTTCGAGCGCTTGAGAAAATTGATATTGAATTCAAGAGATTCCAAAGGATCTACAAGAATATCATACTCCTAATTTCATCACACTACCATACTATTAGCAAAGTTCAATTTGAAAAAAAGAAAGAAAAATGTGAAGCTTCTCCATTAGAATCAAAATCCCACACAAGAGTTTCATTCGAAAGATACATGTCCAGTGTGCTATTACAAAATTAGTGTGCTATTACAAAAGGAACACCATATTTCAAAGTGTTTAGCTTAAGGCCCTAAGGGTGTTAAAGTATAAGTTCGTGAGCCTATTGCCCATAAGTCTTGTTCTTCGTCAACAAATGTTTCGCGTGCTTCCCCTCCGTGTTTTCTCCAAACTACGCTATATCCTTATGTCTCCATCCAATTTCAACAAGCTATTCCCATACCACCTGGATTCATACCTACATGTCATCAAGTTTCAAGATTTTAATATTAGTGTAGGAAAAGTCCTTAAGGGTCATACATAACAATCAACATGCACCAAAATTTTATGGCTATAATAAGATTATAAAAATCAGTTGATTCCAATTTATAAGCTAATGCACTAGCACCTAGACAATTAAGCATGGTATATCCAATGTCAGTGCACAGGAGGTCGAAGCAACTTCGAACTAAAAGCCATATCAGTACATAGGAAGACATCTCGCAACCCTGCACACAAAACCATCCAAATCAGACCAATACACAAAGAACTGAAAAATCAAAGCAGGGTAAGTCATTTCCTGCACAAGCCAACACCTACTAGCTCACATATACTCTGTGTTTTTATCACGCACCCACGCACAATATGGATTCAAGGCGGGTCCAGAGATGAAGAAATTTTGAAGGGTTAACAAGTGCTAAACTTGGTTTAAAAATGATTCATCATCACAAAAATTTCTTCGCTTATACATGAAAAGAATCAATCCAACTTTACCCACATATCCAAAGACAAATCCAAATCTGAACATAATATTCAAATGTTGCAAAGCTAAAATGGTTACCTGTTGCAAAAAAAATCCCAAGCTCGATTTTAAAGCAGACAAAGGCATCAAAGCATACGCCCGTTAGCACAAGACATGTCCAAGTTTTAAGAAGTATCCCAAAACAGTTCGGGAGACAGAAAAACCAATCCAATTCACAAGCCACTACATTATCAAACAGATGAAATAAAGCCAATTCACCAAGAGTATATGACTAGTTTCTAACAAGAATATTCTAACTATTTTTAAACAGAACTAACAAATAGCCAACTGACATTGCTACTATCTTAAGTCAGAAATCCCACTGCTATAAGCCTCAAAAAGAGCTTTTCTATACCTTGCTTGTTACAAGCTTTGCCGCAAAATTAGTCATAGCAAGCCGTGGGAAAACTGTGACCTTGCTATAGAAGATGAAAATGGAAAGAGAATAAGTCAGAAAAAAGTGCAGTTAAACAAAAACAGAATCATTACTTCATAACAGTTTCCAACTAACTTCTAAATTCCTAATCACCTATAACAGAAAACATCATGTAACAAATTCTAACAATCATATAACTGTCATTTAACCAACCTAACCAAAACAGAATTTCAGCTCCCTAACTAACCTATAACAGAATTCTAACTATCCTAACAAACTAACATAATCCTAACAACCTCTCAAGAGAAAAACAGAAGCATAACAAGCCCTAACATCTAACTAACTCAAATCCACTCTAACTAACTTCTGACTCTACTTAACTGTCACCTAACTGATTGAAATCTCACTGTTAATCTCATAACTGAATCCTATAATCCTAAGGCTCAGATTGATTGATCCACAACCGATTCTCAATCTCTATCAACTATATAACCTCTTCAGCACCTTCAATTTCGAGGACCTTCATCTTCACCACATGCTCAACCTCAAACTCTTTCTGATTCTCTCTTTATGACCTTGCTTGCAATATGCTATCTCTCACCTTCTTCACCATCCTCTCTCTATAATAAATCTCATAACCTTATTCTCAAACCTCCATAACCATACATCCCTCTTCCATAATCGAATTCCATCATCTTCATCTCCAACACACTTGCATACGAAGTATTCACAACATCACTACCGTAATAAAAACACAAAAATTCAAAAGAAAAGAAGAAGAGTTTTAGAAGTAAAAAGAGAAGAAGAAGCATAGGAAGTGAAAACGAGCGTTTACATGAAGATTATCCTCTGGTCTTATTGCGCTATTGGCGCTGTTGAAAAGCCGTCGGAGCTACTCCGACAGGTAAGCTCCAATCATCTTCATTCTTTCGCTCCTCCACTCTTTTTTTCATGTGATAGTGTAGATTGAACATAATGGAGTAGAATCCCTAAGGTGTCGAAGATCAATTGAGCGTAGGGATCATCTGATGTAGATTTTAGTTTTCTAGTTTTCTTGTTCTTGATATGAGGCAGAGATGTTAAAATCAAAGGGAAGGAGGAGAATGGTAGGGGTGAGTTGCAAAAGGACGATGCCACTGTGTTTTTGATTGGAGCTGATCGTGTCGGAAGGCTCTAGATTGTCGTTGTTCGTATTCGAGAAGGAGGGGAGAAAGGGTGAACAAAGAAGAGGAGGTCTCGAAGAATTTGAAGAGTCATAACCTAACTCCTATCCAAACGACACCGTTCTGCTTATGATTTGGTTATTTTGCATATTCTTTTATTATTAATGGATAAGAGAGAATAAAACTGAGGAAGGTTTGGGCTAAATTGGTGTTGAAGAAATTTCGTTGGGCTTGTTCTTGAATTGTTGGTTTGGCCTGTTTCTACTTTGTTTTTAAGTCATGTTAGCTTAGAAAAAAATGCTGATGGATTAGTTTTTGGGCCTAGCGCCTGATTCCTACAATGCACCCTCCTGAAATTCAATTCTCACTTCCCGTTTCTCTTACCTTCCTTTTATATATTTTTTTAATTCTTTCTTTCATGATCTTTTTTTAATAACAAAAATACATAATAAAATGGTAAAAAATATTATAATACATTTTAGGAATTAAATAGGAATTAATTTACCCCTTTGCTAACTTTTTAGTCAATTTTAACTACTAGTTTTACTCATTTTATGCCATGTATTTCATTTGCGATTTTTGGTATGGATTGTATGCAATACTTTAATACTTGCTGCCTCATTTTGCTTGTTTGTATAGTCTTTCATGATCCCTTAGGTGATTTTGGTTCAAATTCAATCTTCGATTTAATTAAACTAAAATTAGACATTAGGCTTCTAAGTCCAAGCATGCAAACATTAAGTAGAATTCTCTCAAAATCCTAACTTTAGGTCCAATGATGCATGATAACATTAGGTTTAGAAATAGGCTAGTCCCCCTTTGACCTTTTTCCCCCCCTTTTGCATTTGCATCAAAACAAAAGCTTCTTTTTCCTTCCAAACTTCAAAACACTTAAAAATCACTGATGAGAATCATACTTTTATTGAGTATGGGAAATGATAAGCGAGTCTCTTCTCGATCTTATTGTTCTTCCATGTCAAGTCTAGGTGTGGTTCGAGTCTCAAAGACTCCCTTCATGGATAAGTAGAAAAGTGGCTAATATCTCTCTCTTGAGGTCAACTAGTCATTATCTGCAACAAAAATACAAACCAACTCAAACTTTTTTGTACGCTTAAGCACCATTTCTCGAAACCCTTTTCAGGTAAGGACATGATTAGTTTACTTATGTGCTAATGCACAAGTCTCCAGAGATCAAGTTGTGGCAGAAGGTGGAATTAACATTGTCCATAAAAAACACAAAACAAACAAAAACATGTGATCCGAACTACAGTAGCTCAGATACCTCAAAAAGGATACGTAGGCATTAGGGTAGGGCCCAAGCGAGTACAAATTTATTTTACCTACATTCTTTTCTCCTTTCTTTTGCGTGCATTTCTTCAGTAGTAAACAGTAAGCATAGATTAAAACACACCCATAAGATAGATAACAAGAGTGGATACTGTAGAGTACTACGGGCGTGTGGGGTGATAATACCTTCCCCTCGTGTAACAGACTCCCTTACCCGATCTCTCGGTCACAAGACCGTGACTTCTCCCTTATCCGATTTTTTCGATGTTTACCTTTTCCTTCATGTGGGATAAAAGACGTTTGATGGCGACTTCATTGTTTGATGATTTTCAGCCGGTTGTTTCACAAGGGTCTTGTAAATATTAATGCCCAACCTAGAGTTGCTTCTCTAATAATAACCACACTCGGACCAATTCCATATTCCTCGAACAAAGCTATCCCTTGGAACTATGGAGCCGGCGTCTACTATCATGGCGTCAAGCAAGAACTATTGACTACTGAAAATGAAGGTACTGAAGCTACTGATCCCACTGTTGACAATATTTCTGGGACCAGTAAAGTTACAAGAAGCAGAAAGGTTTTATCTCTAGAAATATCTTCGAAGAGCGTCGCCACACCAGTTCGTGTTACTGCTACCGAGTCAATCACCGAGACTCAGAGAAAAGAACAAATGATGGAGCCTGCTCAGAAGGAGGCACCTAAAGAAGTTACCACTAAAGATACCTCCAAGCAAGAGTTAGAGGAGGTATTAAAAAATATCTGAAAAAGTGATTACAAGATCATTGAATAGCTGGGACAGACTCTCTCCTAGATCTCCATGTTATCGCTGTTATTATGCTCAGAGGCCCATGCTCGGGCTTTAGTGAAGTTCTTAAAGTATGCTCACGTTCCACAAGAAATTTTTGCCGACCAATTTGAAAATTATGTTGCTAGCCTAACCACTAATAATGGGATAGGATTTTCCGATGCTGATTTGACTCCTGAAGGAAGAAACAACAACAAGGCCCTATATGTCTCTATTGAATGCAGGGGGAACTACTTTAGCTCATGTGTTGGTTGATACGGGTTCCTCTCTAAATGTTCTACCGAAGGGTGCTCTCGACAGGCTTGACTATGAAGGGGTGGTGCTGAAACTTAGTGATATTGTAGTCCAAGCCTTTGAAGGTTCAAAGAGGATGGTGCATGGAGAGGTGAATCTTCCAATCAGAGTAGGTTTGCAAGTATTCAAATCTACCTTCTATGTAATGGATATTTGATCGGCCTATTCTTGTTTACTTGGATGCCCTTGGATTCACGGGGCAGGCGCTGTTACTTCAACCCTACACCAAAAGCCGAAGTATCATGTGAAAGGAAAGGTTGTTACAGTTTACGGTGAAGAAGAGTATATGGTGAGTCACTTAAAATCATTCAAGTATGTTGATATGGACGATGAATTCATCGAACCTCCCTGCCAGACTTTTGAAGTTATCCCTCGGCCAACTACCGCTACTAAAGACGTTTATTCTATTCCCAAGGTTACCAGGGTTTCGCCCAGAATGGCTTCTTTGAAGGATGCTAGAGTTGTTGTAGAAGAAGGTGGTTGCACTACTTGGGGTCAGCTTCCTGACATTCCTTACAAGTCTTACAAATTTGGTTTGGGTTTCACAGTAGAGGCTCAGGGGGCTATGCGTCGTGCTTGTGCTGGAATACCACCATTCCGCGTCAACAACAATGGAGTCAATGCGGTAGAAGATGTTGATATTGACTACGACCTAGACAGCTGGATCTTTCCTACCACCGGAAATGGGATCAACAACTGGAAGACTGAAGACCTTATCTCAAACTCCTTTAGTCAGGAGTAAATGCTATTTTCTGTTTCTTTTTGTTTTCAAGTTTTGGCTATGTAATTTTTAAACAATGACTTTAAGCCTTGTGTCTTACCCGGGGCACAACGATCCATTTGTTAAGGGTTGTTACTTCATAAGCATATTTTCATTTAATAAATCATTAGATGTTTTGTATTCAAATTTTGTGCTCTTTGTCTTTCTTTTATTTTATCATTTTGAAAATAGCTATGTGTTCTTACACACACCTACACAACAAATTGCAGATCCACATCCACTCTGGATCCCGTTGATAACAATTATGATATTGCCACTTATGACTTTGAAAATACGATCTACCAAGCCGAGGACGAAGGTGAGGAAGATTATGAAATACCTGGAGAACTTTCCATAATGTTAGTGCAATAGGAAAGGCTACACAACCGCATGAAAAGCCAGTCGAGGTTGTAAACTTGGGTACTGAGGTAGACAGATAAGAAGTCAAGATAGGTGCCAACCTAGAAGACAATGTCAAGAGCAGATTAATCCAGATGTTGCATGATTATGTTGAGATCTTTTCTTGGTCATACGAAGACATGCCAGGGCTCGATATTGATATTGTGGTTCACGATCTGCCAATGAAAGAGGGTTGTTCTCCAATAAAGTAGAATGTTTGTCGTAGGCATCCTGAGATGTCCGAGAAGATCAAGGATGAGGTTAAGAAGAAATTCAACACATGTTTCTTAGATGTTACATCCTATCCTTAGTGGGTCGCAAATGTGGTTCTGGTACCAAAGAAAGATGGCAAAGTGCATATGTGTGTAGACTATAGGGATCTTAACAGGGCAAGCCCCAAGGATGACTTTTCGTTTCCACATATTGATGTTATGGTTGACAATAACGCTCAGTATTAAGTATTTTCTTTCATGGACGGTTTCTCAAGTTATAATCAAATCAAGATGGCACCTAAAGACATGGAGAAGACTACTTTCATTACATAGTGGGGGAACTTTTTGTTACAAAGTCATGTCTTTCGGTTTGAAGAACACCGACGCAGCATATCAGCGTGCTATGGTAGCTTTGTTCCATGACATGATCCATCACGAGATATAATTTTATGTCAATGATATGATATCCAGGTCTCAGACGAAAGAAGAATATCTCAGCCACTTATACAAGCTGTTTGAGAGACTGAAGAAGTACAAGCTGAGGTTGAATCCGAACAAGTGCACTTTAGGCGTAAGATCCGGTAAGCTCTTGGGTTTCATCGTTAGAGGTAAGGGTATTAAAGTTGATCCAACCAAGGTAAAACCCATCCAAGACATGCCTTCTCCCCATACTGAGAAGGAAGTCAGAGGTTTCTTGGGACAACTAAATTATATTGTCATATTTATTTCTCATTTGACCGCTACTTGTGAGATGATCTTCAAGTTGTTGAAGAAAGATCAGGTAGTGAAGTGGAACGATGATTTCCAGATAGCCTTTTACAAAATCAAGGAGTACCTACAAGAACCTCCGATTTTGATGCCACCGGTTGAAGGAAGACCTCTGATTGTGTACCTAACAGTATTAGAGAACTCAATAGGTGTGTATTGGTCCAGCATGACAAGTCTGGTCGAAAAGAGTATGCAATATACTACCTTAGCAAAAAGTTTACCGACTGTGAAACAAGATACTCACTGCTCGAGAAAACTTGTTGCGCTTTGGCATGGGCTGCTCGCTGACTAAGACAGTATATGTTGACTCATACCACTTTGTTGATCTCTAAAATGGATCCTATAAAATACGTATTCGAGAAGCCCGCTCTCTTCGGAAGAATAGCAAGATGGCAAATGGTCTTGACAGAATACGACATTTAGTACACCACTAAGGCAATCAAAGGAAGTGTGCTGGTAGATCATTTGGCTCATCAAGTTGTAGACGACTACCAGTCTATGAATTTCGAGTTCCCGAATAAGAATATTATGCTAGTAACAGATAATGAGGAACCTGGACCGTATTGAAATTCTGGCAGCAGATACTCAATGTCACAGTGAATGTTATGACACCGTATCTGACTTTCTATAAGACAGTAAATCAAAAAGCAGTAAAGAACACAGTCAATTGTTTACCCAGTTCAGTGTGAAACAACACCTACTCTGGGGGCTACCAAGCCAGGGAGGAAATTCACTATAAGAGATATTAATTCAGGAATAAACCAACCAGTTTATCTCCTTCACTCAAGACCTACCCAATGCAACTTCAATCTAAGTTCAACTTAAACCTGAGTTCCTACTCACTCCCCCTCAATCACAGCAGTGATACTAAACAATTGACTAATGAAATTATGAAGACACTCTTCAGAACATACACTTGATTATGCTTCACAGCTTTTAATCAAGTAACACAAACACTCGTGCTTTAAAGCTTTGAGTGATACATAAACCTAACTTGACCTTGCTTCAAAGCTTTAATCAAGTGACACAAACACTCGTGCTTCAAAGCTTTGAGTGATACACAACCCTTACAATCAAAACCTACTCCAAGTCACTTATCACAATGATACTTGCTTGGATTACAGTAGTTAAAACTATACATCCCCTTGTTGATCTTCTGTCAAAAAGTTGAGTTCACCAACAGCCTTCCTGTTGAATATATAGGCAGTTGTTCTTCAGTTAGGGCTTCCACGAAAATAGCTAGGGTTAATTAGGGTTAACCTCAAGACTTGGTCACAAGACTTTATCAACCAGATTAGGGTTAAGCCAAGTTAACCTAAAGTCCACGTGAGATTCTGTTCTGGAATGTATGAACCATATTCCTGAAAAATCTCAGAATTAACAAAACTGCATAACTGTTAGATCAGTACAGGATGTCTTAACATCGGTTATGACAACAAGAATCATGTTTACTGATTTTGGTAGAATGTAATAAATGTGATCATTGCATAATGATCAGCTACACACTCATAATGAGCAGCTACTGTATGCCATTCTTTTTCTTCAGAAAGTACCTAGTAACCCAGAATGTTATGACATCAGTCATGACATTCACACACCTGGTTTTACCAAAAATACATGCCAATAACCAAACACTTACACGTATGAAGAACCTGAGCCAGGATCCCAATGGACTATGGTTTTTGATGGAGCTTCCAACATGCTTGGCAGTGGAATTGGCGCTATGATTATTTCTCCCAAAGGTTGCCATATGCTGTTTACGGCTAGACATTGCTTTGATTGTACCAATAATATAGCCGAGTATGAAGCATCATCATGGGCATCAAAGCTGCTATTGATATGAGAATTAAATTCCTGAATGTATACGGGGACTCATCCCTAGTGATCATCCAGTTTAAGGGAGAATGCGATATGAAGCATCTAATTCTCATTACTTATCGAGAGCATGTGTTGACCTTAATTATGTACTTCGAGGAAATCACTTTTAAATATATCCCACGAGAAGAGAACCAGTTGGCAGACGCATTGGCTACCATGTCATCTATGTTCAAAGTAAGATGGGACAAAGAAGCTCCTCGAATTACTATCGAAAGACTAGATAAACTGGCACATTGCTACGAAATTGACAGTGATGGAGTAGAAGAGAAGCGTTGGTTTCATGAAGTAAAGAGGTACCTCAAAGCTGAAGAGTATCATGAAGGAGCATCTATCAATGACAAGAAATTCCTATAGAGGTTCTGTTCTAAGTTCTTCCCGAGCAACAGAATTTTGTACAAGCCCAACCATGATTCGACTCTACTTCGTTGTATGGACAAGAAGGAAGCTGTGAAAATAATGGAAGATATGCATGAAGGAGTCTTCGGTACTCATTCTAGTGGGCATACGATGGCTAAGAATATTCTGAGTGCATGTTATTATTGGTCGATGTAATACGGTGGGAGAACTGACTTTTGGTTTTGCGTTTTACCATAAATGTTGCGGATAGCAAGAGTCGCCACCGACTTTTCTTTTATCCAATAAGGAAAGGGTGAAAATAACAAGAAATACCTTTTTGATTTTGAGTTCGGGGGGTAGGTTATGAAAAGGGAAGGTGTTATCACCCTTTTCATCCATAGTTATCTACGGGCTCTTAATCGCTAGCTCACTTTTGAAAATGCTTTGTGAATATGTTTGAAAATATTTTGAAAACGCCTAAGTACGGAAAATTTGTAATGATTCTTGTATCGGTTAAGAATGCGTACAAAGTGTTTATTTTTGAAAATATTTCAGAAGAAGTGTTTGTGTGAAAAAGATGTTTGTTTTGTTTTTGTGAACAAGCGATTAAGAACTATATACCTACTCAAAGATCTTTCACGTTATTTTCCTCCTACTTTAGATAGTGATATCCTACCATTAGTTAGTAGGAATCCATATCGTTGGATTTGAAGAGACAGGCGCGGGTCATCGTACAATCATAAAGGCAACTCATAGGGGAGCTTTAGCAATTTTATCGTAAGGGACTAGATCATTTACTAAAGCAGCATTCGAAGGGTCATCGAGGGACTACGATCTTTGTACCGAGGGTATTTGCTAAAGCGCCTCCACGTTCGAGGGACATGAGTGTGTTTCTGTTCCGAAGGCAACAAGTGAGATTATCCTAGAGGTGCAAGTGTGAAGAGTGATTCATGTTCAGTTATTTTAGTCTTGTAGTTAGGGTTCTCTACGATTGTTTTTATGTCTTTCCTTACAAACCCTAATTACTAGAAAGATAATATAGCAGTAATGAAAAGCAGTAAAGTGCGGGAAATAAAATCCTACGCTATTACAAGGCTTCGGGAGTGGGGGTACAAAAATAGTAAAAACTGGGGGAAATAGTAAAAACCCTAATTAAACTACTACAAACCATAAGAAGATACATAACTGGAAAAAGAACGCGAAAGTAATAAAGTACGCGAAGCGATAAAAAGTAAAAGAAAAGAGAAAATTGTTTTGTGATTGGCTGATGAAAAAACTTTGATGACTAACTTATAACCTTGTTGATTGTAATTAATAAAAAAAATTAGTTAATAAAATTAAACAAAACCCTAAAATCTAAGTTGATTTTAATTTAATTAAGAAAACCTAAAAAATTAAATTAGGGTTAATTAAAAGCCTAAAATTAAATTAGGGTTTGTTAAGAAAAATCAAATGTTTGTGAAAAAAGGTTTGTAAAAAAATAGGAAAGAAACAAAGGAAAGAGTAAGAAAGATAGAGCATTTTGAAGGAAAAAAACCAACAATGGTAGGGGTGGGTGTTGAACCCACGCCCTCAGAAACTCATGCCCATACGCTCACCACTAGGCCAAGTGTGCCCTGGTGTTAGGAAAGGCATCCAACGCGTTATGTAATAAACCTTCAAAACATGAAAATATTAGGAAAATTAAGTGGCAAAAGGCTAGATCGAACCCAGGCCCTTTGACACAAATGATTTAACACACGTGCTTCAAACGCTGGGGCGGTAATACATCCGTTCATTTATATCAATCAATAAATATATAATATAAATAAAATGCTTGAACCGGAGAGGTTCCAGAGCCCTAGCTCCCGTCATCTTCTCCGATGACCTTCTTTTGCCCAACCTGCAAAATAAACGAGTTTAGTAATCCAAAAACATCCTACCCTCCTAAATCGAAGGCTTCGACTTCAATGGAAGGATTATTTTGGTCTAAAAACCCATGGTTTTTGAGTTATGAAGAAAAATGCATGAATCGGTGTAGCTATGGTGATTCACGGTCCTGATTGCATGGGACCTCCACGATTGTTCTACCCTGCACTACCAAACCTCATGAATAGATTAGTGACACTAGTACATGTTAAAGCAAACAGAAAATCAAGATATGAATGTTATGAAAATTATCAAATTAGAGATGTCATGCAATGAGATTTCATATGTTTTGGACCATCCAATTTGGTCCACACTTACTCTATATGCCTGCTGGAAGTGAATGGAGTGAATGTTTTGTAGTGAAAGGGCTTGTGATAAGGGTTTCAAGATTTTAGGGTTCTTGAAAATCTTTAATATTTTTTGACAAGTTTTTAAGTCAAGGTTTCATGTCCTTGTATGAGAATCGATGGGAGAATATATAGGTTTAAATTAGGGCAAAGATATGGGCTTGGTCTTTGTGTAAGAAGGCCTTGTCTTATTTCATTTAATTTTAATTTTTAAATGAATAAAAAATCAAAAATATATAAAATAAATCCAAGGGAGGTGTATGAATAAGTCTTGAGGTGCACATGAGATATGGGACACGCTTGGACTCTGAAGTAATAGCCCGATAGCCAAAAATATAAAGTTTGCTCAATTTGAACTTCATGCATTTGCTCAATATTTCCCAAATTGCACTAGTCATAACTCTCCTAATTTTTATCCTTTGAAGGTGATATTGGACTTTTTGGAAATCTAAAGGTGTCCTATACGATCTCTATTTTTATCATTTTTTCATTTGGAGACATTATCTTGATGTAAGTTGTCTTGACAAAAAGTGTCTTTTTGTTGACTTTTGAAAAGACATGTAATGTATTAACTCATACCTCTCAAATGAAGCACTTTTTGGACTTGAGCTTAGATATACAAAGTTCTAGAGAATTTAATTTCCTTAAAAATGGGCTTTGGTTGGGAAAATGTTGATGAAGCATGTGAAAGTTATGCTTGGTCAAAGTTCAGTTGACTTCTCCTAAGGAAACCCTAATTTGTCAACTTTTGACTTTTGATGATTTGAGGACTTTTCTTGAGGAATCAGGATCAACCCTTGATCAAATGATGATTGTGGCTTAAAAATCTTGACGTTGACCTAAAATCTTGAGGTTTGACTATATGTTGACCACAGTTTACTTTTTATCCAATACAGTTGATTTTCAGTCATCTGAGCCATTGACTGAGCAAACTTGTGATGCAAGACTTGAAATTTGACATGAGCATTCTTAGGAACATATGGAGAACCATGAAAACCATTTGAGACCTTGGAAACCCAAACTTCCTTGTGAAAACTGAAACCCTATGGTTTAGGGTTTAAGGTTAGCACACGTTAAAATTCAAAGAAAACAGAAATATAAAATTCATGCAATGAGGGAAATCGGTGATGCATGTTCATGTGTTTCAGGCCTTTAGATCTTAGAAGTGGATCCATTATTACCCTACAGTGTTCCTGGAAGTGAATTGGAGGGATGGCTTGCATGAAAAGAAGTGGTCACTAGGGTTTACAAGTGGCTCTAGTTTTTGATGTTTTTTTTTGGAATTTTGGAGAGGCTTCTTGTTGTAAGGGTTTCGTGGCTGCCTTGTCTGAATGAATGAGATATATAAAGCTTGAAATTAGGTCAAACCATTTGTGCTTGGACCTTTTTAAGAAATATTTTGTTTTATTTCATTTATTTTGACTTTTAAATAAATAAAATAAAAACCCAAGGGGTGTATGAATAAGTTCAGGGGTTCACAATAGGTTGCAAAACACGCATGGACCTTGAAAAAACAAGCCCAATAGCCCAATACTTTAAGCTTGGTAACTTTAGGTTTCAAGCATTTTCTCAAAATTTCTCAACTTGCACCAATCATAACTCTCTCAATTTTCATCATTTGAAGGTAATCTCAAGATGTCCTCTACAATCTATATTTTGATCGTTTTTGCATTTGAAGGCTTTATCTTGATGTAAGTTGCCTTTGATAAAAAGTATCTTTTTGTTGACTTTTGAAAAGACATATAATGTTTTGGCACATACCTCTCAAATGAATCATTTTTTGGACTTGAGCTTAGAGAGACAAAGTTGTAGGGAATTGAACTTCAAAATGAGCTTTGGTTGAGAAAAATATGATGAAGCGTGTGAAAGTTGTGCTTGGTAAAAGTTCAGTTAACTTCTCCTTAAGAAAACCCTAATTTGGAAACTTTTGATTTTTTATGAATTGAGAGTTTTCTTGATGAATCGTGATCAACCGTTGATCAAATGATGAATATGACTTCAAAATATTGATGTTGACTGAAAATCTTAAGGTTTGACTATATATTGACCATAATTGACTTTTTGTCCAATATAGTTGATTTTCAGTTATATTAGCCATTGTATGGGCAATCTTATGATGCAAGGCTTAAAACTTGGCATGAGGATACTTAGAGAAATATAAGAAACCATGACATCCACTTGAGGCCTTAGAGCATTTGAAAGCCTCCACTACGCCTGCTTTGACTTGCTTCATGCTAGCATCCACAAGGCATAGGCTGCCTTTGTGCCAGCTTCGACTGGGTAATGGCCCTCTTTTAAACAACTGTACACACTTCAACACGCATGATATCCATTTGAAGGACACGCCTTGGTGGCCCATTCGAAGAGGGCACAAAGTATGCATAGAAAGTCCATTCAATAGAGCCAGTCGAAAGAGGTAACTTGAGGCCAACAGAAGGGCATGGATTGAAGGCGTTCGAAAGAGGGAAGTATGTCCAGGTTCATTCAAATTCAAAAGGAAACATGTTCCCATAACTTTTGCAACATTACAAAACATCATTCATGGCTTTGAAAACACATGTTTATGGTTGTTTAAATCTTTGTTCTCTTGTCCCCTTCATTCCCTCTATATAAAGAAAATACTAACAAGCTCCAAAAGAGGCTGGACAACAGGAGGGAGAGTCACACGAAAACAAAAACATATTCTTGGAAGTTTCCCGAGGCTTTTCCAATCATCCCCATCCCTTAAGAAAGCGTCCCCATGTCCAGAAGCCAAATCGAAGCAATCCTTAAACAAGGATACCCACGCCTGAATTCATACTCCGCCCTTGGGAAGAATGGGTAAAAGGATCTAACTTACATTTGCATGACATATTGATATTCATAGTTTTATTCGATCTATATTCAAGATTAAGGACTTGGGTTCGACACCCAGGTCTGCATTTGTTTTGTTGCTAACACTTGTTGCAGATATATCTTGAATAGACCCAACACATGCAAGATCGAAGGACCTGGGTTCGATACCCAGATCCTGCATTTTGTTTTGCTAACACACCTTTGCAGATACAGTGCCCTCACGGGTTAGCCACCAGGCCCTTCCAGCAATGCCCTCTGGATCGAAAGCCATCTCCTATCACTGGATTAATGGGTAATCGAAAGACAACTTTCCCCTCTGAATCGAAGTCCCATCTCCCTACAATCAAAGGATGCTTCCTTTTCTATTTTTACTTTTGATTTGATTTCTTTATTGACCCCTTTTTATTTAAATTGACCTCAAATCAAAAAAATCACAAAAAAAACATTAGGCTAGTTGTTTTGCTAATTAATTTTGTAAATAAATAAATTAATTATTTTAACTTTTTTCTTGAAATTAAAATTAAATAGACTTAGGTTGTATTTTCTTAAAATAAAACAAAACAAACAAAAAGATTTCTTTTCCTTAGGATTTAGACGTCCATTAGTATTTGTTTGCGCATTTATTCATTCTCGCATTTTTTTCATCTTATTGTAACTGCTTCCCAGTCTGTAATAGTAACTAGGACTTTACTTTTCGCATTTTTATAATGTACCACTCACAAAGCCATGTAATAGCGTAGATTTAATTTCTGCACTTTAAATTTTTGTACATATCAACTGCTAGACTAATAAGATTATATGATAAGACTAATAATCAAACGCTAGCAAACTTAACAAAAAGACAAAAATAACTGAATACAACACATTTTGCACATATACACCTCTAGGGTACCCATCTTTGATTGCCTTCGGAAATAAAGCAGTCATGTCCCTTGAAATGAGGATGCTTTAGCAAAGACCCATAAAATCAAAAGATCATAGTCCCTCGATGACCCTACAGTTGCCTCTCGGTAAATGATCTAGTCCCTAAATAAATTTGCTAAAGGGTATCCACAAGTTGCTTTCGTGACTGTGTCGTCCCTTCGATGTCCCTCATACATCCAACGATAGGGCTACCTACTCTCTAATAGTAGGATAGCACTGTCTAAAGGATAGGAGGAAAATAACTACCCTTTTTGAGTATAAAAGTAGATAACTGTTAGAAGTTTGCTCAAAAAACATTTTTCACTTACATAAATACTACTTTTCAAAAAACAATTTTTCAAAACATTTGCTTTGTTAACACTCTTGAGGATTGATACAAGAGTTAACGCAAAGCAAATCTCCGCACTAAGGCATTTTCTAAACATTTTCAAACACACAAAGCACAAAGGTATTTTGAAAATGAGCAAACATCTAAGAGCCCGTAGATAACTACAGATGGAAAGGGTGCTAACACCTTCCCTTTCCATAATATACCCCACTTACTCATAAAATTCTCGAAAAGATCTTTCTCTGTTCTTTTCACCCTTTCCTTAATTTGGATAAAAGAAAAGTCGGTGGCGACTCTTGATTACCGCAACATTTGCAAACACAAAATGAAAAACCAGTATATAACAGTCGGTTCTGCCACCGTATCACAGAAGTGGCGACTCTGCTGGGGATAAATAAAAAGTGGGGTTTACCTTAGAGTTAGTTCATTATTAAACTGCCTTTTTGTGCTTTGTATGCTTTATCCTTGGAGGGTTGTTTGGTTTGTTACTATAGATCCTACACCCAGATTTGGGGCACCTTTTAGGTAAGTAGCAATGGATCATGGAAAATGTGCGGGATATACCGACATGATCAAAACGATAGCTACGTTAGTGTGACACTTTGGTTGGTACCAGTATCCCTTGTGTTGAATCGAGGAGAATACGGGGCCGCCGCATGGTGTCGTGAAGCACTAACCATCCTTAGAACCTTAGTTGAACAAACTTGGTCATTAGGAAGTAGTGAGATAATCGGCCTCGGTTTAAAGCTGGTGATTGGTTGATACTCGATGCTACACTCATTGAGATTTGACTCCCGAGTTTTGTTTAGTGGAAAGTCAGTTGCTGATCAAAATGAAACTTGTAGGAAAAATCAGTGATATTGAGATCCCTTAGAACCCGGTTACTATTTCTAGGACAGGTTGAACCAACTAAACTTTAAGAGGGTACTTACCTACAAACCCCATGCAAGCCTGAACCTAAGGTTACTTGTATGACTTGTTTTCCTTCTTTACCTAACAACCTGAACTCTGTGCAGGGTTTTTCTTATTATCATATAATATGAGTCACTGTCCAATAAACTGGTTTTCTGTCAAGACATACTTGTTTTCATCACCCTACATTTTGCTTGATGCCTAGCATACACATCATAACATCATACCATAGCATTTCCTTAACCATTTCAAGGATATCTAGGGCCTATGATGCAGGTCATGATGAACTAGACATCTAGCAAGGGGCAAGGGGATTTATTTTCCTCTAGCCAAGACCTTCAAAAGACCAAAACACGACAACTTGAGTCAGAGGCTATGACCCACTCGACATGGTGATCTTGACTCTCGTAGAAGGGCCTTTAACGATATGAAGTTCTTCAATCGAAGCTGCAGTCAGATTCAATTGCTAACATCTTCTTGTGTTTACACCGCAAGATCCTTGAAAACATTTACACATCATGCATGTCATTACATAACAGGTCTTTCAGTAGAGGTCTCTCATTTTCTCGCTATTTATTTCAACAAAGAAAATGGCTCTCAAACAAGACAACAAAGATCTCCAAACTCAAGAGGCTCAGTTCATGAAAATGTTCCTAAACCTATCCAAGGGGCAGGAAGAATTGAAAGCACTCCTCGTTGGGAATCTGACCAAGAAACATTCTGACAACAACAAGGATGAACAGGTTGAACAACTGCAAAATGAGATGGAAGAAATGAGAATCCAGATGCTGGGGCAGATGGCTCTCATCCAAAGCCTAGCCTGGGGACAAGAAGAGCTGAGAGCCCTCGTCAGCAAGCTTCATCAAGACGGATGCAACCGTGTGAAACAAACGACTGAGGTTGGGGATCAAGTCATTAATCAAACCCTAATGAGACAAGAAGTTGGCTTGGTGGAGAATGGACCTTTCTAAATTGCTTCTACATCACGAGCCCAACCACAACCTCGCCAACAACAACAGGGCAATCGGTGTAAGCAGGATTCATTCACTAGGAATTATACCAAACTCAACATACCAATGTCGCAAGTCTTGCAACACATGTTAAAGTTGAATTTTGTCACATTGAAGGATCCTCCTCGGAATCCTAATACTTCCGCTCCTACTTACAATCCTGATGCAATATGTGCATATCACTCCAACAGTCTGGGGCATGATACTGATAGCTGTTAGACGTTGAAATATAAAATTCAAGACCTGATCGATGAAGGAGCACTGGAATTCCACAAGATGGTCAACTGGAATTCTTCTGCCATTCCTCAAGGGAAGACTATCTGAAGTAACAAAGCCAAGACAAAGAGGCTTTTTGTTTATCTAGAATTTTCAATTTGTAATTTCTTTTGATTATTCGAACATTTGTTTCATGTCAAACTTTGTTATTTTATCAATACATTGCATATGTTTGTCTTGAATCATTTCATTCGTATTCACTATATTCAAATTGTGTTTATACTCCCTTTTTGTGATATTCAACTCTCAATTAAAAGCTCTAAGCCTTTAGAGGGAGGATGACGAAAACGATACCATAGTCTCTACAATATGCTTTTGATTAGACCCCGCTGACGATGTACAAGTGTTGTTTCAAATCCTAAATAGTGGAGTTATAAGGAAGATAATCGCTAGTCAACCCCTTTGAGCCTAAGAAGTAGGAGTTTTTATTTTCATACAAATTAAAACCCTTAATCATAACCCGGGGCAAGGTAGCTTTCTCAGTTAATTCAGAGGTGCATTTAGTCGCAAGCTCATCCTTCGTACAAGACAAATAGTGTGGAAGATACCTTCCAAAATATGGTGATGGTTCCGCATAATCATTAAAGTCAGCAGTCATTATCTCTCAAAATAAAAGCCCGCTAAGTCAAAACCTATGAAGGAGACTTAAGAAAAATTGGGGCATCCCGCTGACTGTAATCACAAAAAGACCAGTTCAGGCAAAAGTAGGGATGACAAAATAAAGAAAAAAGAGGTCCAACAAATCCTCAACAAAAAAAGAAAAGGTTACAAAAATGATTGTCTTCTCAAACAAACGTTCAATTTCTGAACCATCACCAAGTATCAGAGCAAAGATTCCAGACTCAATTGGGATCTAAACACACACTTAGTTGAGCATAGGATTGAAGAACATCACGAAGAACATGTTGGGTACAATTAAAATTTGAGCCTTTATTCTTTGTTTCTTGAACCGTGAACTAGGCCACATTATAACCCTTAAAAGTCCTAGCTGAAGCATGGGTTAATTCAAAAGCATACTGTTACAAAAGGTATCCTGACTCATATAGGGTTCGCTATAAATCCTGAGCTGATATCACACTCTTACAAAATTTGTTTGTTTTACTAAAAAATGAATTTTCAAACTTCAAGACGGACATAAGCTTTGCATTCTTTAAATGACATTGTTTGCATATGACTAATTATTCAAATAGCAGAAAAATTCGCACAACAAATATTCAGTGAACGAAGATCCTCTCAATGGACACAATCACCTCGGACAGAAAATACATTTCCGATAACAGACCCTTCATAATCAAGGGGTATAGCATGGTGTCCACCTGATTCGGGGCAGTCAAATCAAGGTTCAAGGAATCCCTCAAAAATGCCAAATAACCAGGGGAAGATCTCCATCTGAATCACTTGGGGCATTGGACATGAATTCCAACAACGAATCATGTACAATCAAACAAACACCTTCTGGAAAGTGTGACAACACTACTATGGACAGTGCCAATTCTCCGTACTCGGTGAACACGGACGTAGTTAAAAGATACTACGCATAAAAAAAGACCCGCTAGGTCGACTGGCCTAGGCAAAAATTAGGGCATCCCGGCGAACCAAAAGGGTTCAGGAAAAATTAGGGATATACGTATGAAAAAATCTGTACACCCGGCAAGTTGAAAACCTGAAAAGGCGGCTTGGGCAAAAAAGGGGTATCCCGGTGAACTGAAAACCTGAAAGGGAAGTCTAGGAAAAAGTTAGGGATTAAAGCATACGACTAAGTCCTGTCATCTCGTCACTTGTCTATCAGTAGAAGGTGTATTACCCTGATCAACATCTACTCAAAACCCCAGGAGTTGGGATGACACTCAAACCATCCACAAAATCTATGCATATGCTTTTTTCAGCAGATATAGAGGCAGGGGCATCCTACTAAAAAGTCACCGCCATATCCTCAGCTTACAGTCAAGTGATGTCAAGTGTCCTTGTATCCTCGGTAGAGCGAGAATATCCAATTACTGAACCAACAAAAAAAATCCCCAGTGAAGTGCCAAGCTTCTCAAGATTCCCCAATAGGTTTTCAACAAAATCCCCAAGCAGTTTATGGAGGTCACCTTCCGCAACAGAGTTTTATAAATCTCAAGTAGTTTATAAAGCATTAGCCCCAATAGAGTTTATTTCTCTAGCTACAAAAGTTCATCCCCCAGTGGATTTTGTTTCCCCAAATTGGTGAAGTCTTCTGTTGTACCCCAAAATTTTCCCTCCCATATTCTTCAAGATTTGCCAAGATCAAGGTTCAAAATCTCTCAAGGGTTGCACAGTCCAATTGCCTCATAACACAGTCAAAATTAGGGTTTTGGTTCTGGCAAAGAAGTTGAGGTTTTCAAGGGTCCAATCAAGTCCCACATGCCTATATACATTGTCAAGCATCCACATGCCAAGTTTCAAGACTCACAGCATCAAATTGCACAGTCAAAAACCCTAAATGCTTCACAGTCAACTGCAGGGGCAAAATGGTCATTTGACAGTCAAAAGTCAAAAATTTTGGTCAACATCTTATTTTGAATCCACAAACATCATTTGATCAATTCTTGATCATGATTCACAAGCATGGCTCAAAAAGTCTCAAGATGCAAAAGTTTCTATTTTTGGACAGTTGAAAAAGTCAACTGCAAATTGACCAGGGCATAACTTTTTCATGGTTCATCAGAAAAATCCCATCCAATTCTCATCTTGAAGGGGAGGACATTTCCTACAACTCATCTTCACACTTCAAGTCCAAGAAATGCTCTCACAAAAAGTTATCAATTTCAACATTATAGGTCATTTTCAAAAGTCAACAAAAAGGCACTTTAAGTCAAAGACCATAACTTGAGATTGGTAAATCAAAATGACATGGGACCAAATGAATTGGTTAAAGGACTTAAAGACCTTTCCAAAATGTCCAAGAACATGATCATAACTTAAAAATTGAGCAAGATAGGCCTTGTAGAAGTTGGGAAATTTTTGGGAATTTTGAAAAGTCAACTTTGCACAAAAGACTTCAAAAATGCTAATGGGCCTCAATTTCTTTCATGAATCATTACCCAAAGGCCATGAACGACCCATTGACCTAAAAGGGAGTTATTTTCTTATTTTTGATTAATTATTTGAATTTTTATTAGCATTAATTCATTTAATTAAATTTAAATATAAGAAAAATACCAAATCATGTTTTCAAATCTTTTTTATGCAGCAAATCTCTTCCACACATGTAAGAGATTTCGTGCACCTTCTCAAGGGGACAAAATCATCTAAATTTGGCAAGTTTCCATGGCAAAAAGATTGAAAAAAGATGTGAACAAAATCAAATATTGAATCATTAAATCAATGGATCTTTGGGCTTGGTTTTGACCTAATTCCATTCACTTACATATGCATAACCTAAACCTATTCCAGGACACACGAAATATTGCTCAGAGGCTGCACACCAAATTGCAAATTTTCATCAAACTTTTGAAAACTGAAAACCTAGTTACAAAGCGTTTCAAAGCTCCAAAAGGATTTCAAAACATTGCTAAGACATCCAGGAAGCATTTGCAATCAAAACCAGATCTCCAGACCTCAAGAATTGATAGAACGACATCACACTTTTCTTGAACTTTTCCATAATCGTGTTTCAATTTCCATGTATTATTCGTGATTTTTAACTATTGATTTATACTAATATGGATGTTCTAAAGCTAATGGTACCCTTTGATTGAACTAACAATGCCTGTATAGAGATTTGCCATTAACGCTTGCTAGGGTTTCAGAAGCTTGGAATTAGGGGTTTACACATATGGAAAAATTGGATCCTAAAACCTATGCCAATGGATTCGTGACCTCCATACGAACACAATCCACACCTCGCGCCCTTTTTATATTCATCTATGCTCCAATCGCTATTTTTTCAGGTTGAGTTTAGTGGGGGTTTAAAACCCCTGCTATCTGTTTTCTAGTTACAGGCAAAAGACGAAGAAGATGCTAGCGTGTCCAGGCATGGTTGGTCAGTTTAAATATTAGCGCGTTTTTTGGTTTATTTCAGCATAACTAACGTTTTTATATATTATGTTTTTTACCTATCTAAATAACAAAGCGCGCAAACAGCTCAACTGGCAAAGCAATCACTTGGTAAACGCTGGGACCTGGGTTCGATTCCCAGGTCCCCCCACTTATTCCATAATTTTTTCCTTAACATGTTTCTATGCAGCATGCCATCAACGTCCTACCATACAACTCCACCTGCTGGCTTGCCACATATGCATGATGATCCATCTGAAGGCTATGAATGGAGGTCCACCATGTACCTCAGTCAATGCCCATGCACACGCGCTGGAAAGTCAAACAGGCTTCTTGATTCAGTGGGCCAAAAATGCTCCAAAAAACCTCCTATATGGGCCTGACACCCCCATGGTTTGCATCATGTTTATTTTTATTTGATTTTCCTTTTGATTCTTTTAATTGCTTTTAATTGTTTATTTAATTTCACAAATTAATTTTCATAATAAAAAAAATCAGAAACTAAAATATATCTAATTATTATTATTCCACCATTAATTTATTTTTGTAAATAAATGTACATTAATTATTTAGTAAAATTAGGTTTTCAATTTTAATCTTTTCTTAAATAACTAAAATATGTAGAAATTAGGGTTTTTAGCATTTTTATCCTTTTTCTTAATAAATAATTTTTTTCTTATTATCATTATTATTAATTACTAATATATTTTGTAAATAAACATGTACATTAAATATTTAGTGAATTAGGTTAAACTTTAATATTTTTTTCATTAATAATTAAAAACAACTTAGAATTAGGATTTCTCTTCAATTTTAATTTCTTTATTTCATAAATACAAAAACCAAAAAAACATTTCTTTTCTTTAATAAAATAAATAATTAACTTTCTTATTTCAATTTAATTTTAAAAGGGTCCAACGCCCTCGAACGTTCAACTTTATTCCTTTCGTGCATTTATTCTTATTTTCCTTTATGAATATTATGTAATTGCTCAAGCCATGTAATAATAACTAGGTTTTACTTTCCGCACTTTTATTAAAACGGGTCTTTGTAATTTGGCGATGTATAGACCCGCGCCTTGTAATAGCGTAGGATTTACCTTTCCGTCATTTAAATTTCCGCACTTTTAAACTGCTAAACCTTGCATGAAAGAATGAATGCCTAAATTAAAAACAATTCGTAGCTCACCATAATGCATGATCAAAGATAATGGTTAAACTGAAAATAACACACAAATTCACACACCACTCTTAGGGTACGCCTCACTGTTGCCTTGCCCTCGAAACGTGGTCGTCGAGTATAGGACGTTTTAGTAAGTCCTTATGTCTATGATCTATGGCATAGGGGTAGCTTCTAAGGTGTCCTACTGTTGCTCTGGTGACCACACTGTCCCTTAACGAATTGACCCGAACACCTCCAACGGTGATGCTACCTACCTCTCAATGGTGGGATGGCACTACCTTAAGGACATTTACACAGCCTAATTCCTTAGGGTAGGTAGATGACTCATAGATACTTGCTCTATTCAAAAACAAAACAAAACCTTTTCACACCGACACTTTTCAAAAAGCTTTCAAAACAATTTTTCAAACACTCTTGAGGACTGATACAAGAGTCGATCTGAAATCTTTAAACGAAACTTTTTCAAACTCACTCACAATTGAAAAGCAAACACTTTTGAAAACACAATGAGCAAGTATCTAAGAGCCCATGGATAACCATGGATAGAAAGGGTGCTAACACCTTCCCTTTCTATAAATCTACCTCCCGAACCGAGAGATAATCTCATAAGGAATTTTGCTGTGCTTTTGTCCTGTCCATGTTGGAGAAAATAAAAGACGGTGGCGACTCTTGCTTACCGCGACATACGCGATCCAGCTTTAAACAGTAAGTTCCAGATCCACCGATCACATCTTCCAACAGAACTCTTCCCCTCGGCAAAATCATTCTCAAACAGAAGTCGAAGATCCTCGGCAAAGAAAGGGAATCGCCAACAAAACTATATCCATTCATTATACCCACCGGAAATTGAAGAATCACTTTCTTCACTCGCCAACAACAGTCTGGGATTCAGCTTCCTGGTGCTCTTCAGCAGCAGTCGGGGATTTATTTTCCTAGACAAAGATACTTCGAAACAGCATTACATGTTCATACATCATGGCACGTGCATACAAATACATACATCATAATCTCATTTATTTTGAGAGCATCATGCAATTTATACATCATGACATCGCAAGAAACTGACTTTGCCTTTCAGGTTAAATTATCAGAAAGACAAACACTATCAACTTTTATAGCAGGTCAAAGATTAATACCCGAAACCAGACGGGGAAACTATCTGCACGACCAAGTGGTATGAACTCCCGAAACAGGACGGGTTTACCAATAAATGCATCTGGTTACAAATTAATGCCCAAAACCAGACGGGGAAACTATCTATGTGACCAGCAAAACAAGTTCCAGATTAATACATGTAACCATCCAGGAGAACTATCTGTGGGAGACCAACAATTTTCAAGTTCCAAATTAATACCTGTAACAAGCTAGGAGAACTATCTGTGGATGGACGACTATGGATTAATACCTGTAACAAGCCAGGAGAACTATCTACATGAAGAGATTGAAGATTAATACATGTAACAAGCCAGGAAAGCTATCTTTCTTTCTCAAGTTCCGGATTAATAACTGTTGTACCCCAAAATTTGCCCTCCCATTTCCTCAACATTTTCTCATCACAAGACCTTTGAAGATCAAGGTCCAGTTAGGGTTTCCTCTGCTCAAGACTTCTCCTTGCACTGTGGACTCAAATTAGGGTTTGTGTTTTCCCAAGGATGTTTTGACCTAAAATGCCTAAGATGACTTTCATGCTTCATGTTGGACTCCCAAGTTTACCCATACCAAGTTTCAAGTCTTGATTCCAAGTTTTGCCCAGTCAATTGGACAGTTGACCTAGAAATCAGCTGTATTGGGGAAAAAGTCAACTATGGCCAATTGACAGTCAAACCTCATGAAATTTGACCCACATCAACATATTGAATTCATATGGACCATTTGATCAAGTTTGGATCACAATTCCACAAGAAATTTGATCAGATCACCAAAAGGGCAAAATGGTCATTTTTAGGGTTTTGACTGCACAAAGGCAATTTTTGACTGTTTGATCTAACCAATGGCAAATCAAGCTCACATATAGCCTCAAGGACTCAATGAAATGGTCTTGACACATTCATCAAGCTCAAAAGATCCCAAGTACACAAGATTGACAGTTGAATTTCCCAGTCAATTGATCAATTTTGACTGTATACTGAAAAGTCAAACTTTGACTTTTTGGTCAAAATCAAGAGTCAAGATTCATTTTTCATCAAAACATGCCAAATCATGAAACTTGTTCACCAAGAAATCACAAAATGCAAATTAGGGTTTGAAAATGGAATTTTTCATAACTTAGAATTTTTCTAAGTTATGAAAAACCCTAATTTTTCCCCAACTTTGCCCCACCTTTTCACCAAGATCCATTTGGATTCAAACAAAAGTCAAAACATGAAAGTTGTAGCTTGTTGCATAATCTACAACTTTGATTCACAAAGTTTTCTCATTTGAAGCTTGTATCTCAAGTTACAATTTTTTTGAATAAGGGCACTAAACCATTTTCAACTTAGTGAAATTTTAACCTATTTTGACAAGGTTTTCTACCCCACTTCAAGGCCACTTTTCATACCCTTCCACTTGGAATTTTAATTTTCATTTCAAAGATGGATTGTAGTACACATTCCAAGATTTCCAAAATGTCCAAGAACTCATCAAACAACCTCATAACTTGAGAGATTCGAATTTCACAAGTTGACAAAAATTCACTTTTGTTCTTCATCAAAACATGTTCATAACTTTGCAAATTTGAACTCAGCTTGCTTTATGCTTGATTACAGGTCCTTGAACCATTCCATACTCAATAATTTAATGCATATTCAATGTGTTAGAGTGTTGTTCTTTGAGTGCAAGCATTGTATGCAAGATTAATCCTAAACTAGATAAAGTGAACTTTCCATTTTTGAAAAGATCAACTTTATGTCCAATTGCAAATCAAGAAAGTACATGGAAAATATGCTTGGCACAAGATTATGTGCATAACACACTGATCAAGAGAGGATTATGCAGCACATTAGGGGGTCCTCTACTGACCTAGAAAGCCAACTTGCTCTTGTTTGCTTCAAGTTCAAGAAAAGTCCATAACTTGTACCATATCTCATCTCAGCTTAAGCACACAAGAAAGAAGTTATCAAACACATTCCATAGAACATATTCAAGCTAACACACGAGCCCTTGGCCTCAAAAACACTCCCATTGCCCTAATCATCCTCAAACTGCAAAAACAGGGTTGCCTCTGCAGTTTGAGTGCCAACTCCCATTTCCCTCGAGCATTCTTACCAAAATCAATCCATACACATTCCCTAGCATGTATGCAAGCTAACCATGACCTAAAACCTGACCTGTAATCCCTCTAACAGCTTCCACCATTTTCATTTTTTCCTTTTGCAGGTGAAGTTCTATAGCTTGACACAAGAAGTTTCAAGACAAAGTAAGCATCGAAAAAGCATCCCTGGACCTCAAGGAAGCTTTTCCAATCATTACCTTGCACTAGAAGTTCCTCATTCTCCAGCTAGAAGTTCAACTGCACAGGTAAAACTTTGAACTCGTATCTCTCTTATCATGCATCTTTAGTCTTAAGTTTGTGAAGAAACAAGGTTCTACTCATAGCCCTGAACATGTACATATCTTTACATTTCATTTCTTTTGCCTGAGTAGAGAGAATTTGGAGTTTGAAAATGGCAGAAAAACTAGGTTAGGATTTGGGGGAGGAGAAATTCTCCCTCATCTTAGAGAGTTAGGTCAAGTTCCATACATGGTTGGAATCGTCTCCTCATGCTGAACATTTGTTGTGTTATGAGTTTTTGCTAAAAAGCCAGGAATCAAGAGTTAGAAGAAGCTGAACATGGCGCACGTTTTTTCAAACATTTGTGCTGGAGGTTGAAGACAGTGGCATTGGGCTGGGCTTGTGTGTTTTTTCTTATTCACACCACATATTTGCTATTACACCCCCTGAGCCCATTTGCCTTATTTTTATTCTTTTTTGACTTTTTCTTTTTTGATTGACTTTGTTTATTTTTTCTCATGACATTAAAAAAATAAAAATATTTTTTCCATCATTTTTTGAATATATGGCATATTTATTTGATTTATTTCTTTTGTTTGTATATAAATATTATATATATACTATTATTAGAATAAATAGAAAAATAGTGTAAATACATTTTTTATTTTTATTTACCTTCTGAAAATATTTCACATAAAAATACTTTATTTATTTATTTTGTTAAAATATTAAATATATATTATTTTGTGTATAATGCATATTTAAGACTTAATATATATATATATATATATATATATATATATATATATATATATATATATATATATATATATATATATATATATATATATATATATATATATATATATATATATATATATATATATATATATATATATATATATATATATATATATATATATATATATATATATATATATATATATATATATATATATATATATATATATATATATATATATATATATATATATATATATATATATATATATATTTGTTTATTAATATATTTAAGTTAAAATATAAAAATACTTGAATTTTTTCATTTTTATTAATATTTGATACCAAAATACTTTTTTTCATAATATACTTCATTTTATTTTATTTTTATAAATAATAAATAAATACTTGTATTAAATTAGATAATAGTACATTTTCTTTAAAATTAGGGTTTTTGCCCTAAAAGTTAAAAATACTCAAAATAATACTTTTTATTTTCTTATTTTATTTTACATAAACCATACTTTTCTCATACATATAAAAAACTTTCTCTTTGCATTTTGCATATTTGTTTAATTTCCATTTAATTATGCAATTTATTTACTTTGCAAATATTCAAAAATGATGTAATAATTTAGATTTAAATTCTTGTCAATATCCCCATTTGAACATTTGTACCCCCCTTCCCATATTTGGTTTTGTAATAGCTTAGTAATTTAAATTTCGCACTTTATTGCTTTCTAATGATAACATGTTAGAGTTAGGGTTTGTATGCGAAAAACGATAAAAAATAGTTATGACCTAATCTCAAGATAAACAAGCATGAAAATGAACACACAAATCACACTTGCACCCCCTAGGGCATTCCACTTGTTGCCTTTCAAAATTGGGCCATATTGTATGTTGAACTTCTTTGGGCAAAACAAACAATTTGAATGATCATAGTCCCTCGATAAAACTTTTCAAAACAAACAAAAACAAATGATCAAGTCCCTTAAAGAAAATTGCCCAAAGATATTTAACGCCGTTACAATTATGGTCTAAACGATGACCCGCGCCTGTCCCTTTCACATCCTAACATAAGGTTGTCCACCAAATTCAATGGTGGAACAAACTTGTTAAAAAGGGTTAAAACATAGCAATAATCTCTTGAGAAATTTAGGAGTAGATAACCTCTTAGTTACTTGAATCAAAACTTGCAAAACCAAACACTTGCCTAATTTCAAAACCACACCTCACAACACTTTCAAAACCAACTTTCAAAAAATAAATGAAAACCTTTTTCAAAAGACATACATCTTTGTATACATCCCTACATGGATCATTACAAAGGTTGCCACCACATTGGCCTCTTTTCAAAATATTTTCAAACCCACACACACAAAGCACCATTTCAAACAAATTGAAAACAAAAGGCAAGTGATCTAAGCAAGTAACTAAGAGCCCATGGATAACCATGGATAGAAATGGTGCTAATACCTTCCCTTTCTATAATCTACTCCCTGAACCCAAGAATACATCTCAAAAGGTTTTTTGCTGTGCTTTTTAACCTTTCCTTAGGATAAAATAAAAAGTCGGTGGCGACTCTTGCTAACCGCAACATTTGCGAATACAAACGCAAAACCTCTAGTCAGTTCTCCCACCGTATCACAATACCTATAACAAGCCAGGAGAATTATCTGTGGACGACTGACTGTGGATTAATACTGGTAACAAGCCAGGAGAACTATCTGTGGACGACTAACTATGGGTTAATACCTGTATCAAGCCAGGAAAAAACTACCCACATGAAGAGATTTAAGATTAACACCTGTAATAAGCCAGGAAAACTTTCTTTCTTTCTCAGTCAGTTCCAGATCCACCGATCACAGAACTGGCGACTCTGCTGGGGACTCTTTTAAAGTGAGGTGTACCTTAGGACTAAGATCATTTGTGTTTTCGATTGTTGTGCTTGTTTACTTTATTATTGTGGGACTGTCTCGGGAGTTCTATATATCCTAACCCGGATCTGGGATACCTTCTTAGAAAGTAGCAACAAGGCTGTGAGGGAACTGTGCGGGGTATACCGACATGGTTGAAGCAGTCTGCTACGTTGATATGGCACTTTGGTATGTACCGGTAACCCTTGAGTTCAGTCAAGGAGAGTACGGGGCCTCCACATGGTGTCGTGAAGCATCAACTGACCTTAGGAACCTTAATTGAACCATCTTGGCCTCTTTAGGGTAGTGAGATAACTGACTTTGGTGCAGTCCGAGGTTGGTTGATACTCGATACTACACTCAATTGAGGGTTGTTTTCTTGGAATATTCCGGTCGCCAGTTCAGTGGCTAAATCGAAATGATGAACAATGAAAACAGTCCAGTGATATTGGGACCCTTAGAACCCAGTTACTTTTGATAGGACAGGTTGAGCCCACCAACTTCAAGAGGGTAATACCTAGACCCCATGCTGGCCTAAACTCTAAGGGCTATGGTGTGACTTGTGTGCCTTACCGTGTTTGCTTTTGTGAATATTTGTGGTGTGTTTAATCATAGCATCATGACATCATACATCATCATATGCATTGACTAACCATTTCAGGGGTTCGAATCTTCATCTTTGTTCTTATTTTGTAGGACATGGAAACTGTTCGCAGAAAGACAATTTAGATCAGCCTTGTAAGGATCCCTCCTCAGCTTAAGGAGCTTATATCCAGGATTCTCGAGAGCTCTTCTTTCAGTGAGAGGCATGGAAGACTCATCAGCTTGGTCAACACCAACATTGAGGAAGATATGATAAAGGTCCTGTTCCAGTTCTTTGACCCTCTGCACCACTGTTTCACTTTCCTGGATTACCAACTGGTGCCTACATTGGAAGAGTTCTCCCGGCTTCTGAAGATCCCTATACTTAGTCAACTACCCTACAACGGTACGGAAAAGGAGCCCAAACTTGAAGAGATTGCTAAGGCCTTACACCTACAACCATCTGACATCAGGGACATTGGGAAGTTAGAAGTGGTATCAAAGGGTTCTTAGCCAGGTTTCTGTTTGAGAAGGCCCAAGAATGTTGGAATTCCCTTGACCTACAAGCCTTTGAAGAAGTTATGGCCCTCCTTGTCTATGGATTGGTTTTGTTCCCGAATCCCGATCGGCTTATAGATATCAGTGCTGTCCAGATCTTCATGTCCAGGAATCCTATACCTACTTTGCTTGGAGACATCCTTCACTCATGTTACACTCGAACCATGAGAAAAAGAGGTGTTCTTATGTGTTGTACTCCCCTCCTGGGAAAGTGGTTTATTTCGCACCTTCCACAATCAGTTTTGAAGAACGAGCGGGGTTTGAGATGGTCACAACGATTGATGACTCTTACACATGCAGATATACATTGGTGCTCTCGGTCCAGAGAGGATGTCACTATCATTGATCGTTGCGGGGAGTACCCTAATGTTCCTTTACTTGGAATCAGAGGAGGTATTACTTACAACCCGTGTCTGGCTTGGAGACAGTTTGGTTACGCTCGGAGGGATAGCCCTCATGACATGTTAATTCCTGACATAGTTTTTGACTTCGACACCGATGCACAAGGACTTCGCCAGAGATTTATCAGAGCTTGGAGGATGCCCAACAAGATAGACAGCAAGACACTGGGGCACAGGAACTCCATCCCGTTGGAACCTTATCTCAAGTGGGTACGAACCCGCTCCCAGAAGTTAGTGATGCCATATCCTCATGTTCTCCCTGTGATCAAAGAGCCAGTATTGGAAGGAGAGGTGTCCTACACCATTCAACATCCTGACATGCCTACATCCTGAGAAGAAATGCAGAAGAGCTGGATCCAGCTTAAGGAAGAACGGAATTCTCTTGAGTCCAGTCTACATGCCAGTAAGAAGAAGGTCTTGGAGCTCACCCGCCTACTGCACGAGGAAAAGACTCTCAACACTTACATAGCTCCGAAGAGGATGCGTAATGTCTTTTGGGATTGATTTTCTTTTGTAATATTTTGCCCATGAGGCTTTGATGTACTGAATAATGATTTATTAATGATAATGTGTGTTCCTTTTTTGTCTACAACAAATTTGAACTCTCGAACCCTTGATTGCATTGCATAAACACATATCATGCATCATGTGCATAACATGTACTCTTCTTTTCAGGTTGCTTAATGTTCTTCGCTGTTTATTTCAGCATCATGAACCCTGAATCATCTACCGAGCAGTCCATCAAGGCCCTTCAGGCTCAGAACGCCCAATTCCAAGAGCTGATTATGAGTTTGGCCCAAGGTCAGGAGGAACTGAAGGCTCTGCTGGTTAAGAAGAAAAAGAAGAGAATTGTTCTATTCAACACGGGCCGGAGGTTTGGTAACACACTGCAGAATGAGGTTGATCAAGCTGGTTCTTCTGTAGGAAAAGGCAGTCCCCAGGGGGGAAGAGTTCCTAGTCTGGTGGTCTCTGACAACGAGACTGATTTTAATGAGGAGCAGTATCCTCCAGCTGAAGACAGATATAAGCAGTTGGAAGACCGTCTGAATGCCATGGAAATTCAACAAGTGCCTGGTTTGGATTTCGGAGACTTGGGTCTATCTTCTAGTGTGGTCATCCCACACAAGTTCAAAGCACCATCTTTCGCAAAGTATGACGGGGCGTCCTGCCCAAAGCTACATCTCAGATCCTATGTGCGGAAGATTCAGCCGTATACTGTGGACAAGAACTTGTGGATCCACTTCTTCCAAGAGAGTCTTTCAGGGACTCATCTCGAATGGTTCTATCAGCTGGATGGAACCAAGGTTCGTAACTGGGAGGAGTTGGCTACTGATTTTTACAAGCAGTATCAATATAATACCGACCTCGCTCCTACACGTACCCAACTCCAGGGTATGTCGCTAGGATCGGGAGAAGGTTTTAAAGAGTATGCGCAGAAGTGGAGGGACCTGGCTGGCAGGGTGCAGCCACCGTTAACCGACCGTGAATTGGTAGATATGTTCTTGGGGACCCTATCCAGGCCATTCTTCAATCATCTCATTGGCAATTCGTCTGCAGGGTTCACAGACCTCATTCTGACTGGGGAAAGGATAGAGGCTGGTATGAAATCAGGAAAAATTCAGAAGGGTGCGTCCTCAAGTTCTGAGAAGAAGCCTTTCAAAAAGGAGGCCAGTGCTGTGTATGGGCCTAGAAGGCAAGACAAACCAGAACGCCTCCAAGCTGTCAACGCGGTGGTTATTGCAAAGCCTGCTGCCGCTCCTCGGCAACCCAACCAACAAAGGGCTGAGAGACCCAGAAGAGAATACACTCGGCTGAGTATGACCTTGTCACAAATCTTGCCGCAACTGCTATCGACCAACTTGGTGACCGTCAGAGAGGCTCCGAAGGTTGTGAATACTGCATCTCCTAAGTATAATCCAAATGCCCGCTGTGCTTATCACTCTGATAGCCCGAGACATTCTACTGATGATTGCTGGGCCCTGAGAAATAAAGTTCAGGACCTTATTGATGCGAAGGAAATACAATTTGAGGCGCCTGAGAGGCCAAATGTTGTGACTGCTCCTATGCCCCAGCATGGAGTAAATGCCATTGATGAAGACTTGTATTCCGTTTCTGTGAATGATGTTGCTACCCCTCTGTTGACTGTTAAGAGGAACCTGTTGCTAGCCGGTTTATTTCCGGGTTGTAGTAAGGGTTGCCTTTTGTGTGCTGTTTCCCCTACTGGTTGTCCGTTGCTGAAATCAGGTATCCAAAGCCTGATGGATAGCAAAGAAATTCTGTTCAAGAAGACCGCTATTCCTTTTGTTCCCACTGAAGAAGTGTCTGTCGTTACAATTTTCAACAATCCAACCAAGGCTCCCCCGAGGAAGCCAGTCAAGATCATGTCCGTTGCACCCATCATTATTACTGTTCCGGGGCCCCTCCCCTATGAGTCTGACAAGGTTGTCCCATGGCACTATGGGGCAGATGTATATGTACTTGGAGTAAAGCAGGAGTTCAACACTGGTACCAGCATCATCAATATCACCGGTCCAGCTAAAGTTACCCGCAGTGGCAGGCTCTTCTCGCCTGACATTGCGCCACCAGTTATTCGAAGACCTCTCATAATTACGCCTGCAAGTACGCCTGTTTCCACTTCTGATCCAGTTTCTACCCCTGCTGCCGAGTCATCTAATACTCGGGGCAAAGGAATTGATGATGAGCCTGCCCGGACGGAGGCACCGAAGACTGTCAATGTTGAAGCCTCCCAGCAAGAGATGGAGGAAATTCTTAAGATAATCAAGAAGAGTGACTTCAACGTCGTCGAACAGCTAGGGCATACCCCCTCCAAGATCTCTATGCTATCATTGCTGCTGTGCTAAGAGGCCCATGCCAAGGCCCTGATTTCATTTCTGAAGACGGCCCATGTGCCACAAGAGACATCTGCAGATCAATTCACTGACTGTGTGGCCAATTTGACAGCTGACAATGGTTTGGGTTTCTCGAATGCTGATCTTACTGCTACGGGAAAGAACCACAATGATGCCCTGCATGTCTCCATTGAATGCAGGGGCACTACTCTCGCACACGTGTTGGTGGACACCGGTTCTTCCCTGAATGTATTTCCCAAGAAGGCATTAGACTGGTTGGATTGTGAGGGCCTGGAGTTGAAACCTAGTAACATCATTGTTCGAGCCTTTGACGGGTCGAAGAGGATGGTTCATGGTGAGGTAGACATTCCTATTCGTGTTGGTTCTCAAGTCTTCGACTCGACGTTCTATGTAATGGACATTCGTCCATCCTATTCCTGTTTGCTGGGTCGACCTTGGATTCACAAAGCTGGGGCAGTGACCTCCACTCTACACCAGAAGCTCAAGTACCCTGTTAGAGGGAAGATCGTTACTGTGCAGGGGAAGGAAGAATACATGGTTAGTCATCTGAATTCATTCTGGTATATTGAGATGGACGGGGAGTTTATTGAAACCCCCTTTCAACATTTTGAAGAGGTACCTCAAACATTGGCAGCAGCGGAAGCAGTGACTGAAGAGGGTTCTCCTTTGAAGATGGCCTCCTTAAAGGACGCCCGGGCTATAATTGAGAAAGGTGAATGTGCTAACTGGGGCAGGCTCCCTGATTTTACTCCTAAAACTGACAAGTTTGGGCTGGGTTTTACTGCAGAGGCTCAGAGGGTTGTACGCAAAGCTAGGATCGGAAGACCTCCCGTGATCATCACCAACCCGGGAGTGAATGCTATTGAGAGCGATGCGGAGGAATCAGAGTTTGATAGCTGGATCTACCCGACGACCGATGGTGGACTGACCAATTGGACCGCAAAAGATCACATACCTGTTACTTTTGTTACGTAGTAATGAATTCCTTTGTTTTTATTTGTAATAAACAATAAATCGAAACTTTATGGCCCGGTGTCTTACCCGGGGCACCGTTGGCTTCATTTGTGAGGGATTATTACTTGTCATTTCCATATATCATGAATAAAGACATTGGACGTTTTTCGCATTTCAAATCTTGTGCTCCCTTTCTTTCTTTCTTTCTTTATATATTGCAAAACAGCTATATTTACACACACTCACTCATATAGGTTTCAATCCACTCTGGATCTCACTGGTAACAACTCTTCTACTGCCAGTTATGACTTCGAAAATCCGATCAACTTAGCCGAAGACGAAGGTGAAGATGATTGTGAAGTGCCTGGTGAGCTTGCAAGACTGTTACTCCAGGAAGAGAGAGCAATTCAACCACATGAAGAGCCAGTGGAAACAATAAATCTGGGTACTGAGACGGACAGAAAGGAAGTTAAGATTGGTGCCAATCTGGAGCTCAGCGTAAAACAACGGTTGATTCAGATGCTGCATGATTATGTGGAAATATTTGCCTGGTCCTACGAAGACATGCCTAAGTTGGATACCGACATTATGGTCCATCATCTGCCTACCAAGGAAGACTGCCCTCCGGTTAAACAAAAGGTCCGCCGTATGCGTCCAGAGATGTCCGAGAAGATCAAAGCTGAGGTTATGAAGCAATTCGATGCCGGGTTTCTAGCAGTGACTTCTTACCCTCAGTGGGTCGCCAACGTGGTTCTGATGCCAAAGAAAGATGGTAAGGTCAGAATGTGTGTTGATTACAGGGATCTGAACAGGGCCAGCCCCAAGGATGACTTCCCCCTACCTCACATTGACGTCCTGGTTGACAATACCGCCCAGCACAAGGTGTTCTCCTTCATGGATGGTTTTTCAGGTTATAATCAGATCAAGATGGCTCCTGAAGACATGGAAAAGACTACCTTTGTTACTCAGTGGGGCACCTTCTGCTACAAGGTTATGCCATTCGGGTTGAAAAATGCTGGGGCAACCTACCAACGTTCCATGGTTGCTTTATTTCATGACATGATCCATCATGAGATAGAAGTGTATGTCGACGACATGATTGCAAGGTCCCAAACTGAGGAGGAACACCTTGACCATCTGCAGAAGCTGTTTGACCGTCTGAAGTTGTACAAGCTGAGGTTGAACCCGAACAAGTGCACCTTTGGGGTGAGATCTGGAAAGTTGCTAGGCTTCGTCGTAAGTGACAAAGGTATTCAAGTGGACCCTGTCAAGGTGAAAGCCATTCAAGAGATGCCAGTTCCAAAGACAGAGAAAGAGGTCAGAGGCTTTCTAGGACGTCTAAATTACATTGCTCGATTCATCTCACATCTGACTGCTACCTGTGAACCAATCTTCAAGCTGCTGAAGAAAGATCAGGTGGTACGTTGGAATGATGAATGTCAGGCCGCTTTTGACAGAATCAAAGAGTATCTCCAGGAACCACCCATTCTTATGCCACCGGTTGAAGGGAGACCTCTGATACTATACCTGACAGTACTTGACAGCTCAATGGGGTGTGTGCTGGGGAAGCATGACGAGTCTGGCCGAAAAGAGCACGCCATTTATTACCTTAGCAAAAAGTTTACCGACTGTGAGACTCGATACTCACTGCTCGAGAAAACTTGCTGCGCTTTGGTATGGGCTGCTCGCCGGCTGAGACAGTATATGCTGACTCACACTACTCTGTTGATTTCAAATATGGGTCCAATAAAGTACATATTCGAAAAGCCTGCTCTATCTGGAAGAATAGCAAGATGGCAGATGATCTTGACAGAATACGACATCCAGTATACAACTCAGAAAGCTACCAAAGGAAGTGTATTGGCAGACCACTTGGCACACCAGGCAGTAGATGACTATCAGTCAATGAACTTCGAGTTTCCAGACGAGAGCATCATGATAGTGACTGATTGTGAAGTACCTGGACCGGATGAAGGACCTGAGGAAGGATCCCGATGGTATATGCACTTTGACGGAGCCTCCAATGCTTTGGGTAACGGTATCGGCGCCGTGATCATATCCCCTCAAGGCACTCATACTCCACTTACTGCCCGGCTATGTTTCAACTGCACCAACAATATGGCGGAGTATGAGGCGTGTATCATGGGTCTTCAAGCTGCGATTGACTTAAGGATCAAGTTTCTGAGTGTCTTCGGAGATTCCGCTCTTGTGATCAATCAGATCAAAGGCGAGTGGGATATGAAACATCCGAATCTTATTCCTTACAGAGAATGCGTGTTGACATTGATCCCCCATTTCACAGAGATAACTTTTGAACACTTCCCAAGAGAGGAGAATCAGTTGGCGGACGCGTTAGCTACGATGTCTTCCATGTTCAAAGTCAAATGGGACAATGAGGCTCCCCGAATCATTATCTGGAAACTGGACGAACCTGCATACTGTTGTGATCTTGAGGCTGAGACAGTAACTGAGAAACCCTGGTATCATGAGGTGAAGAGGTACTTGGAAGCTCAAGAATACCCTGAAGGTGCGTCCGTCAATGACAAGAAGTTTATGAGAAGGTTCACAGCAAAGTTCTTCCTCAGCAATGGCATCCTGTACAAGCGAAACCATGACTCGACCTTACTGCGTTGTGTGGATAAGACTGAAGCAGAAAGGATCATGGCAGAATTGCATGAAGGTACCTTCGGAACGCATTCCAGTGGACACACCATGGCAAAGAAAATCCTTCGGGCAGGATATTTCTGGTCCACAATGGAAGCCGACTGTTACCAACATTCTCGGACATGTCATAAATGCCAGATTTATGCAGATAAGGTGCACGTTCCTCCAGTTCCTCTGAATGTCTTGACAGCACCTTGGCCTTTTGCAATGTGGGGCATAGATATGATCGGCGAGATTAAACCTACAGCATCCAACGTGCATCGCTTCATCCTGGTAGCGATTGATTACTTTACGAAGTGGGTTGAAGCAGCTTCCTATGCCACAGTAACCAAGAACTTCGTGGCACGGTTCATTCGACACAATCTAATATGTCGGTACGACGTCCCGGAAAGGATCATTACAGACAACGGTACCAATCTTAATAACAAGATGATCACTGAGCTCTGCGAGCAATTCAAGATACAGCACCACAACTCTTCTCCTTACCGACCGAAGATGAATGGGGCTGTAGAAGCAGCTAATAAGAATATCAAAAAGATTGTGCAGAACATGACAGTGACCTATAAAGATTGGCACGAGATGTTACCGTTCGCTCTTCATGGGTACCGTACCTCAGCAAGGACGTCAACCGGGGCAACTCCTTTTTCTTTGGTCTACGGCATGGAGGCAGTCTTACCGATTGAAGTGCAGATACCCTCTCTCCGGATAATGAAGGATGCAGATCTGAGCGAAGATGACTGGATCCAGACTCGACTTGATCAGTTAAACCTAATTGATGAAAAGAGACTCACCGCTATTTGTCATGGTCAAACGTATCAAAAACGGATGATCAGGGCATTTAACAAGAAAGTCAGACCACAAGAGTATCAAGTTGGGTACCTGGTAATCAAGCGCATCATTCTTCCTCAAAGTGATCCCAGGGGCAAATGGACCCCTACCTACGAAGGGCCATTTGTGGTTAAACATGTGTTCTCAGGAGGAGCCATGATTCTAACCACCATGGATGGTGACGACCTTCCTCACCCCGCCAATGCAGACATAGTAAAAAGATACTACGCATAATCAAAGACCCGCTAGGTTGACATACCTAGGCAAAAATTAGGGCTTCCCGGCGAACCAAAAGGGTTCGGGAAAAATGAGGGATGAAATGAAAAAATCTTACACCCGGCAAGTCGAAAACTTGAAAAGGCGGCTTGGGCAAAAATGGGTATCCCGGTGGACTGAAAACCCGAAAGGGCGGTCCAGGCAAAAGTTAGGGATTAAAGTGTAATACTATGTCTCATGGGATCACTGTGCATCCAGAATCCGGTATCAACTATCAAGTTCAGACGGCATCGATCAATCAGCTTCATCTTCAACTGAGAAGCCGAGTGATGAGACGCTCGAAGATATAAGGGCGATAGCAGAGTTGGAACCCAGTGGGATTATTCTTTTCACATAGCTGTTTTGTTTTCCCTTTTTCACAAAATTGTATAAACTCTGTTGTTCGGCGGCGTTCTCTTACTAGGACGTCAGCCTCTTGTACAAAAACGCCTATTTTCAGGCAATTCAAAAATCAATACAAATTCACTTTTCAGACAAATTGCCAATTGTTTTTTCCTTTTTCTGTTTTGCTTTGCGAAGAACGTCCAAAGTTCAATTTTGATATATGTATTTGACACTAACTGCTAACTAATAAATATTTGCATACGAAACAAAGGATTAATTACAGGTAACATTAGAAACAGGGGCAATAATGAGTTGTCTAAGCGATCTAATTGCTCTGTCCATCAAGGTACCAAGGTAAGTTCAGCTGAGAATGTAACCAAGATATCATTAAATCCCCAGAGATTGAGCCAGTAAGTCAACGATACTCTCCCCAAGCAGAGTTAGCCTACTCTGTCAGCCTTAAAGAAATTGGGTATCCCCAGCAAATCTCAAACATTCCTCAGCGCAATATAAAAACATTCTTAACAAGCATCCCCGGCAGTCTTGATCTAAGATTATTCCCCGGCGGTATACCAGACATTCAGTGGAGCCACTTCCCCAATACAGTTCAAAAATCTCCCCAAGAGAGTCCAGTCCAAAAGTTTCCCCATGAAAGTGGAATCCATCTCCCCAGCAGGAAGCTTATCCCCAGTAGATTCTGGAAGCTTGTCATCTGCAGAGCACGAACGCGCCGCCCGGTTTTTGTTTCAAAGGTTATTTCCCCACCAGGATATAACTGGGTTATCCTCAGCCAATTACCACGGAAAGATCATCCCCGACGAAGTCTTCCTATCCCCCAGTGGAGTTCATCAATTCCTCCAACATAATACATCAATGGTATCCCCAGCGGAGTTATCATCAACATCTCAGCAAAGAACCTCTCTTTCCCCACAGAACGCTCCCCGCAGAGTAATCTATTCGCCAAGTTTAGTCCCCAACGGAGTCATCTTCTCCTACCGGTATTCTTGCAACCATCATCCCTAGCGGAAACAACGAAGCACTACTCTTCAACATCAGCCCAGGATTTAACTTCCCGGCACCCGTCAAGGATTTATTTTTCTAGACGAAAATGCATTCATAAACATCACATCTTCATACATTATAGCATGCACATGCGCATCATAAATATACAATCTCATCACGCATGTCATACATCATGACATCGCATACAACTAACGTTTTGTCTTTTCAGGACAAAAGTTAATACAAAGATAATTGCTATCAACTGTCGCAACTAAAGATCCAATTCCTGTATCTTGCCAGGGTGTATCTGTTGACGACTAACATTACCAGACTCGATTCCTGTATCTTGCCAGGGCACGTCTGAAGAGTTTGAGGATCCGATTATTGTATCTTGCCAGGGTGTATCTGTTGACGACTAACATTACCAGACTCGATTCCTGTATCTTGCCAGGGCACGTCTGAAGAGTTTGAGGATCTGATTCCTGTATCTTGCCAGGGTGTATCTGTTGACGACTAACATTACCAGACTCGATTCCTGTATCTTGCCAGGGAACGTCTGAAGAGTTTGAGGATCCGATTCCTGTATCTTGCCAGGGTGTATCTGTTGACGACTAACATTACCAGACTCGATTCCTGTATCCTGCCAGGGCACGTCAGAAGAGTTTGAGGATCTGATTCCTGTATCTTGCCAGGGTGTATCTGTTGACGACTAACATTACCAGACTCGATTCCTGTATCTTGCCAGGGAACATCTGAAGAGTTTGAGGATCTGATTCCTGTATCTTGCCAGGGTGTATCTGTTGACGACTAACATTACCAGACTCGATTCCTGTATCTTGCCAGGGCACGTCTGAAGAGTTTGAGGATCCGATTCCTGTATCTTTCCAGGGTGTATCTGTTGACGACTAACATTACCAGACTCGATTCCTATATCCTGCCAGGGCACGTCTGAAGAGTTTGAGGATCCGATTCCTGTATCTTGCCACGGTGTATCTGTTGACGACTAACATTACCAGACTCGATTCATGTATCTTGCCAGGGCACGTCTGAAGAGTTTGAGGATCCGATTCCTGTATCTTGCCAGGGTGTATCTGTTGACGACTAACATTACCAGACTCGATTCCTGTATCTTGCCAGGGCACGTTTGAAGAGTTTGAGGATCCGATTCCTGTATCTTGCTAGGGTGTATCTATTGACGACTAACATTACCAGACTCGATTCCTGTATCTTGCCAGGGCACGTCTGAAGAGTTTGAGGATCCGATTCCTGTATCTTGTCAGGGTGTATCTGTTGACGACTAACATTACCAGACTCGATTCCTGTATCTTGCCAGGGCATGTCTGAAGAGTTTGAGGATCTGATTCCTGTATCTTGCCAGGGTGTATCTGTTGACGACTAACATTACCAGATTCGATTCTTGTATCTTGCCAGGGCACGTTTGAAGAGTTCGAAGATCCGATTCCTGTATCCTGCCAGGGTGTATCTGTTGACGACTATATTCTCCAGACTCGATTCCTGTATCTCACCAGGGCACGTCTGAAGGGTTTAAAGATTCGATACCTGTATCCATCCAGGGCACATCTACGTAAATAATTTGAAGATCAACTCCTGTAACAGGCCAGGTAATTATCTTTATTTTTCAGGTACGCAAGTTCTCGCTAAGGAAACTCTTACGCGATCGACACTTAGATGGCATCTATAAGCCCATCCACATACCCACAATCTCCAAATGGCATCTATAAGCCCGTTCCCGACAAAGTGCTGTCACACTTCCAGATGGCATCTGTAAGCCCATCCACATACCAACAGTCTCCGAATGGCATCTGTAAGCCCATTCCCTACATCATACTGCTAACACTCTACTATGTGAGTGCAAATTTCTGGGCACTCTAGTGTTCAATCATCTTCCACCTTCGGATTACGAAAGGCACGACAGCCAATCTACATCCTCAGGTTTAAGAAGATTGAACAGGGGCAACTGTTGTACCCCAAAATTTTCCCCCCCATATTCTTCAAGATTTGCCAAGATCAAGGTTCAAAATCTCTCAAGGGTTGCACAGTCCAATTGCCTCCTAACACAGTCAAAATTAGGGTTTTAGTTCTGGCAAAGAAGTTGAGGTTTTCAAGGGTCCAATCAAGTCCCACATGCCTATACACATTGTCAAGCATCCACATGCCAAGTTTCAAGACTCACAGCATCAAATTGCACAGTCAAAAACCCTAAATGCTTCACAGTCAACTGCAGGGGCAAAATGGTCATTTGACAGTCAAAAGTCAAATTTTTTGGTCAACATCTTATTTTGAAGCCACAAACATCATTTGATCAATTCTTGATCATGATTTCACAAGCATGGCTCAAAAAGTCTCAAGATGCAAAAGTTTCTATTTTTAGACAGTTGAAAAAGTCAACTGCAAATTGACCAGGGCATAACTTTTTCATGGTTCATCAGAAAAATCCCATCCAATGCTCATCTTGAAGGGGAGGACATTTCCTACAACTCATCTTCACACTTCAAGTCCAAGAAATGCTCTCACAAAAAGTTATCAATTTCAACATTATAGGTCATTTTCAAAAGTCAACAAAAAGGCACTTTAAGTCAAAGACCATAACTTGAGATTGGTAAATTAAAATGACATGGGACCAAAGGCATTGGTTAAAGGACTTCAAGATCTTTCCAAAATGTCCAAGAACATGATCATAACTTAAAAATTGAGCAAGATAGGCCTTGTAGAAGTTGGGAAATTTTTGGGAATTTTGAAAAGTCAACTTTGCACAAAAGACTTCAAAAATGCTAATGGGCCTCAATTTCTTTCATGAATCATTACCCAAAGGCCATGCACGACCCATTGACCTAAAAGGGAGTTATTTTCTTATTTTTGATTAATTATTTGAATTTTTATTAGCATTAATTCATTTAATTAAATTTAAATATAAGAAAAATACCAAATCATGTTTTCAAATCTTTTTTATGCAGCAAATCTCTTCCACACATGTAAGAGATTTCGTGCACCTTCTCAAGGGGACAAAATCATCTAAATTTGGCAAGTTTCCATGGCAAAAAGATTGAAAAAAGATGTGAACAAAATCAAATATTGAATCATTAAATCAATGGATCTTTGGGCTTGGTTTTGACCTAATTCCATTCACTTACATATGCATAACCTAAACCTATTCCAGGACACACGAAATATTGCTCAGAGGCTGCACACCAAATTGCAAATTTTCATCAAACTTTTGAAAACTGAAAACCTAGTTACAAAGCGTTTCAAAGCTCCAAAAGGATTTCAAAACATTGCTAAGACATCCAGGAAGCATTTGCAATCAAAACCAGATCTCCAGACCTCAAGAATTGGTAGAACGACATCACACTTTTCTTGAACTTTTCCATAATCGTGTTTCAATTTCCATGTATTATTCGTGATTTTTAACTATTGATTTATACTAATATGGATGTTCTAAAGCTAATGGTACCCTTTGATTGAACTAACAATGCTTGTATAGAGATTTGCCATTAACGCTTGCTAGGGTTTCAGAAGCTTGGAATTAGGGGTTTACACATATGGAAAAATTGGATCCTAAAACCTATGCCAATGGATTCGTGACCTCCATACGAACACAATCCACACCTTGCGCCCTTTTTATATTCATCTATGCTCTAATCGCTATTTTTTCAGGTTGAGTTTAGTGGGGGTTTAAAACCCCCGCTATTTGTTTTCTAGTTACAGGCAAAAGACGAAGAAGATGCTAGCGTGTCCAGGCATGGTTGGTCAGTTTAAATATTAGCGCGTTTTTTGGTTTATTTCAGCATAACTAACGTTTTTATATATTTTGTTTTTTACCTATCTAAATAACAAAGCGCGCAAACAGCTCAACTGGCAAAGCAATCACTTGGTAAACGCTGGGACCTGGGTTCGATTCCCAGGTCCCCCCACTTATTCCATAATTTTTTCCTTAACATGTTTCTATGCAGCATGCCATCAACGTCCTACCATACAACTCCACCTGCTGGCTTGCCACATATGCATGATGATCCATCTGAAGGCTATGAATGGAGGTCCACCATGTACCACAGTCAATGCCCATGCACACGCGCTGGAAAGTCAAACAGGCTTCTTGGTTCAGTGGGCCAAAAATGCTCCAAAAAACCTCCTATATGGGCCTGACACCCCCATGGTTTGCATCATGTTTATTTTTATTTGATTTTCCTTTTGATTCTTTTAATTGCTTTTAATTGTTTATTTAATTTCACAAATTAATTTTCATAATAAAAAAAATCAGAAACTAAAATATATCTAATTATTATTATTCCACCATTAATTTATTTTTGTAAATAAATGTACATTAATTATTTAGTAAAATTAGGTTTTCAATTTTAATCTTTTCTTAAATAACTAAAATATGTAGAAATTAGGGTTTTTAGCATTTTTATCCTTTTTCTTAATAAATAATTTTTTTCTTATTATCATTATTATTAATTACTAATATATTTTGTAAATAAACATGTACATTAAATATTTAGTGAATTAGGTTAAACTTTAATATTTTTTTCATTAATAATTAAAAACAACTTAGAATTAAGATTTCTCTTCAATTTTAATTTCTTTATTTCATAAATACAAAAACCAAAAAAACATTTCTTTTCTTTAATAAAATAAATAATTAAATTTCTTATTTCAATTTAATTTTAAAAGGGTCCAACGCCCTCGAACGTTCAACTTTATTCCTTTCGCGCATTTATTCTTATTTTCCTTTATAAATATTATGTAATTGCTCAAGCCATGTAATAATAACTAGGTTTTACTTTCCGCACTTTTATTAAAATGGGTCTTTGTAATTTGGCGATGTATAGACCCGCGCCTTGTAATAGCGTAGGATTTACCTTTCCGTCATTTAAATTTCCGCACTTTTAAACTGCTAAACCTTGCATGAAAGAATGAATGCCTAAATTAAAAACAATCCGTAGCTCACCATAATGCATGATCAAAGATAATGGTTAAACTGAAAATAACACACAAATTCACACACCACTCTTAGGGTACGCCTCACTGTTGCCTTGCCCTCGAAACGTGGTCGTCGAGTATAGGACGTTTTAGTAAGTCCTTATGTGCATGATCTATGGCATAGGGGTAGCTTCTAAGGTGTCCTACTGTTGCTCTGGTGACCACACTGTCCCTTAACGAATTGACCTGAACACCTCCAACGGTGATGCTACCTACCTCTCAATGGTGGGATGGCACTATCTTAAGGACATTTACACAGCCTAATTCCTTAGGGTAGGTAGATGACTCATAGATACTTGCTCTATTCAAAAACAAAACAAAACCTTTTCACACCGACACTTTTTAAAAAGCTTTCAAAACAATTTTTCAAACACTCTTGAGGACTGATACAAGAGTCGATCTGAAATCTTTAAACGAAACTTTTTCAAACTCACTCACAATTGAAAAGCAAACACTTTTGAAAACACAATGAGCAAGTATCTAAGAGCCCATGGATAACCATGGATAGAAAGGGTTCTAACACCTTCCCTTTCTATAAATCTACCTCCCGAACCGAGAGATAATCTCATAAGGAATTTTGCTGTGCTTTTGTCCTGTCCATGTTGGAGAAAATAAAAGACGGTGGCGACTCTTGCTTACCGCGACATACGCGATCCAACTTTAAACAGTAAGTTCCAGATCCACCGATCACATCTTCCAACAGAACTCTTCCCCTCGGCAAAATCATTCTCAAACAGAAGTCGAAGATCCTCGGCAAAGAAAGGGAATCGCCAACAAAACTATATCCATTCATTATACCCACCGGAAATTGAAGAATCACTTTCTTCACTCGCCAACAACAGTCTGGGATTCAGCTTCCTGGTGCTCTTCAGCAGCAGTCGGGGATTTATTTTCCTAGACAAAGATACTTCGAAACAGCATTACATGTTCATACATCATGGCACGTGCATACAAATACATACATCATAATCTCATTTATTTTGAGAGCATCATGCAATTTATACATCATGACATCGCAAGAAACTGACTTTGCCTTTCAGGTTAAATTATCAGAAAGACAAACACTATCAACTTTTATAGCAGGTCAAAGATTAATACCCGAAACCAGACGGGGAAACTATCTGCACGACCAAGTGGTATGAACTCCCGAAACAGGACGGGTTTACCAATAAATGCATCTGGTTACAAATTAATGCCCAAAACCAGACGGGGAAACTATCTATGTGACCAGCAAAACAAGTTCCAGATTAATACATGTAACCATCCAGGAGAACTATCTGTGGGAGACCAACAATTTTCAAGTTCCAAATTAATACCTGTAACAAGCTAGGAGAACTATCTGTGGATGGCCGACTATGGATTAATACCTGTAACAAGCCAGGAGAACTATCTACATGAAGAGATTGAAGATTAATACATGTAACAAGCCAGGAAAGCTATCTTTCTTTCTCAAGTTCCGGATTAATACCTATAACAAGCCAGGAGAATTATCTGTGGACGACTGACTGTGGATTAATACTGGTAACAAGCCAGGAGAACTATCTGTGGACGACTAACTATGGGTTAATACCTGTATCAAGCCAGGAAAAAACTACCCACATGAAGAGATTTATGATTAACACCTGTAATAAGCCAGGAAAACTATCTTTCTTTCTCAGGTCAGAGATTAATACCTGTAACCAGCCAGGAGAACTGTCTCAACGACCAGTAATTTTCAAGTTCCAGAATAATACCTATAACAAGCTAGGAGAACTATTTGTGGACGACCGACTGTGGATTAATACCTGTAACAAGCCAGGAGAACTATCTACATAAAGAGATTGAAGATTAATACTTGTAACAAGCCAGAAAAGTTATCTTTCTTTCTCAAGTTCTGGATTAATATCTGTAACAAGCCATGAGAACTATCTGTGGACGTCTGAATGTGGATTAATACATGTAACAAGCCAGGAGAACTATTTATGGACGACTGACTGTGGGTTAATACCTGTAACAAGCCAGGAAAAAACTACCCATAAGAAGAGATTTAAGATTAACACTTGTAACAAGCCAGGAAAACTATCTTTCTTTCTCAGGTCAGAGATTAATACCTGTAGCCATCCAGGAGAACTGTCTCAACGACCATCAATTTTCAAGTTCTAGATTAATACCTGAAACCAGACAGGACAACTATCTATAAACAACTGACTTGTAGATCAATATCTGAAACCAGACAGGAAAACTATCTACACGACCAGATGAAACAGCCTTACACAGGTTTCTTCTAATACATTTCCAAATAGAAATTAATTACATTTTCCCCAACAAGTTACTGTGAAGCCTGGATTTCCACCAGAAAACAACAAACTTTCATCTCTCCAGAGATAACTCTTCAGCAGAGCCTTGGACAACTGAAGCTTCTAGACTCTATCCCCCATAGAGTTTTCCTCAAACAGGAGAACAACAGAAACCCATATTCCCTAACAGACTCCTCCTCAGACAGCAGGACCAGGAACCCCTAAAGGGACCATGTGTGAAATCAGCATCTACTTTGGATGGCATCTTTAAGCCCATCTCTGATGACTCTATATCTTCTCCTCCAAATGGCATCTGTAAGCCCATTCCCTACATCACCAACCATCAGTGTTACTTCATACAAGTACAAATTTCTGGGCACTCTAGTGTTCAATCATATTCCACCTTCAAAATCACGAAAGGCAGACAAGCCAACCTACATCTTCAGGTTTAATAAGATTGAACATGAGCAATTGTTGTACCCCAAAATTTACCCCCTCATGTTTTCCAAGATTTTTTCTTATATGGGTTGTCACAAGCATTTGATTAAAGGAAAAAATAATTTTTTTGAAGATAAACAAAGAGTCTTCGATTGGCATCTTAACAAAGTATTTAGATTGGCATGTTAAAAGGCCTTTTGATTGGTATTTGGACAGGATTCGATTGAGTGCTTAACCTTATCCAAACTTGCCTCAAATTTCCAAGCTTTAATTGAAGTCCTGGCCTTTTGCTTGTTTGCTGTATACAAGCTTCGACTGGGCATGTGTTTCCTTTGAAACAACCTCCTTCGATCCAAGAGGGAAGGGCCTCTTGTTAGTACTCCTTCGATTGCACCATTGGCTTTGCATGCTGGCATGATTCACAATGCAATGGCTACCTGCATGTAAGTTGTATTCCCGCTTCATTTGGGCATTTGGTTTCTTTGGAGAAAGCTTAATTTTTGCTTCGATTGGGCATTTGATGTCTTTGGATCAAGCTTGATTCCTGCTTTGACTAGGCAAATTATCCCTCTGTGTGTGCCTTTAGCACACAAAGCAAGAACTTCTTCAAACTGGCCTTCGATTCACAAAGCTCCCAATGGGAAAAAGGCCCCTCAGCTTGTCACCAACTTACATATGCCTCTTCATGTTTGCCTTGGTTTCACAAGGCAAAGACCCATCAGCATTCCTTCAACTCACAAGGCAAAAGGCCCCCTCTTTAGCTTGCCTGCAGCACACAAGGCCGAGACTCCTTCAGGTTTGCCTTTGATCCACCAGGCAAAAAACTTCTTTTGATTCGCCAAGAAAAAAGGTTACCTTCGACCTACAAGGCACTGGCTACCTTTGTGCCAGCTTCACCTAGACAATGGCCTCCTTTACGCCTGCTTTGACTTGCTTCATGCTAGCATCCACAAGGCATAGGCTGCCTTTGTGCCAACTTCGACTGGGCAATGACCCCCTTTTAAACAATTGTATACACTTCAACACGCATGATAGCCAATCGAAGGATACACCTTGGTGGCCCATTTGAAGAGGGCATAAAGCGTGCATAGAAAGTCCATTCAAAAGAGCCAGTAGAAAGAGGCAACTTCAGGCCAATCGAAGGGCAGGGATCGAAGGTGTTCGAAAGAGGGAAGTATGTCCAGGTTCATTCAAATTCAAAAGGAAACAAGTCCCCATGACTTTTACAATGTTATAAAACATCATTCATGGATTTGAAAACACTTGTTTATGGCTATTTAAATCTTTGTTCTCTTGTCCCCTTTGTTCCCTCTATATAAAGAAAATTCTAACAAACTCCAAAAGAGGCTGGACAATAGGATGGAGAGTCACACGAAAACAAAAACATATTCTTGGAAGTTTCCTGAGGCTTTTCCAATCATCCCCAGCCCTTAAGCAAGTTCCCCCACGTCCAGAAGCTAAATCGAAGCAATCCTTAAACAAGGATACCCACGTCTGAATTCATACTTCACCCTTGGTAAGAATGGGTAAAAAGATCAAACTTACATTTGCATGACATATTGGCATTCATAGTTTTATTCGATCTATATTCAAGATTAAGGACCTGGGTTAGACACCCAGGTCTGCATTTGTTTTGTTGCTAACACTTGTTGCAGATATAGCTTGAATAGACCCAACGCGTGCATGATCGAAGGACCTAGGTTCGATACCCAGGTCCTGCGTTTTGTTTTGCTAACACACCTTTGCAGATGCAGTGCCCTCACGGTTTAGCCACCAGGCCCTTCCAGCAATGCCCTCTGGATCGAAAACCATCTCCTGTCACTGGATCAAAGGGTAATCGAAAGACAACTTTCCCCTCTAAATTGAAGCCCCATCTCCCTACAATCAAAGGATGCTTCCTTTTCTATTTTTACTTTTGTTTTCATTTCTTTATTGACCCCTTTTTATTTAAATTGACCTTAAATCAAAAAATAACAAAAAAACATTAGGCTAGTTATTTTGCTAATTAAATTAATTTTGTAAATAAATAAATTAATTATTTTAACCTTTTTCTTGAAATTAAAATTAAATAGACTTAGGTTGTATTTTCTTAAAATAAAATAAAACAAACAAAAAGATTTCTTTTCCTTAGGATTTAGACGTCCATTTTTATTTGTTTACGCATTTATTCATTCTCGCATTTTTTCGTCCTATTGTAGCTGCTTCCCAGTCTGTAATAGTAACTAGGACATTACTTTTCACATTTTTATAATGTACCTCTCACAAAGCCATGTAATAGCGTAGATTTAATTTCTGCACTTTAAAGTTCTGTATACATATCAATTGCTAGACTAATAGGATTGTATGATAAGACTAATAATCAAACGGTAGCAAACTTAACAAAAAGACAAAAATAACTGAATACAACACATTTTGCACATATACACCTCTAGGGTACCCCTCTTTGGTTGCCTTCGGAAATAAAGCAGTCATATCCCTTGAAATGGGGACGCTTTATCAAAGAGCCATAAAATCAAAAGATCATAGTCCCTCGATGACCCTAAAGTTGCCTCTCAGTAAATGATCTAGTCCCTAAACAAATTTGCTAAAGCGTCTCTACAAGTTGCTTTCGTGACTGTGTTGTCCCTTCGATGTCCCTCATACATCCAACGATATGGATACCTACTCTCTAATAGTAGGATAGCATTATCTAAAGGATAGGAGGAAAAGAACTACCCTTTTCGAGTACAAAAGTATATAGCTGTTAGAAGTTTGCTCAAAAAATATTTTGCACTTACACAAATACTACTTTTCAAAAAATATTTTTTCAAAACATTTGCTTTGTTAACACTCTTGAGGACTGACACAAGAGTTAACGCAAAGCAAATTTCCGTACTAAGGCATTTTCTAAACATTTTCAAACACACAAAGCACAAAGGTATTTTTAAAATGAGCAAACCTCTACGAGCCCGTAGATAACTACGGATGGAAAGGGTGCTGACACCTTCCCTTTCCATAATCTACCCCCTTACTCAAAATTCTCGAAAAGGTATTTTTCTGTTCTTTTCACCCTTTCCTTAATTTCAATAAAAGAAAAGTCGATGGTGAATCTTGCTTGCCGCAATATTTTCAAATACAAATCGCAAAACCAGTATATAACAGTCGGTTCTGTCACTGTATCACACATTGAACTCGCAGGGCTTGATTTAGGGGGGGTAGGGTCCCTTTGGATCACTAATAATTGTTGTTTTTGCAAGATAAAAAAAAGAGTCACCGGAGAAGACGACCGAAGCTAGGGCTCCGGTGCTTCTCCGGTTCATGCAATATTATTTATTTTATATTTAAATCGTTTCTGAAATATTACCGGATGTACAGTCACCCTAGTGGCAAGGACGCGCGCGTTGAGGCATTACCATACTAGGGTGTGGGTTCGATCCCTGCCTTTTGAAGTTTTGGGAATTTCTTTCATTTTTTCATATTTTTTGCAGGTTTTAACATGTAAGCGGATGGTTTCCATTCCCTATTGCAAGAGAGCGCTTGGCATAATGGTGAACCGGCTGGGCAGGAAAGCTAAGGGTGTGGATTCAACACCCACCCCTGGAATTTTCATGTTTTTTTGTTTCTTACCTATTTGTCTTAATTTCTTCCAACTCTAATTTTCTCCCCTTAAACCCTAAATTCTCCTAACCATAAAACCACAAACCTTTTTTTATAAACCTAAAATATTTGTTTTTTTGTAAACCTTAAAAAATAATTAGGTTTTAGGTTTTTTATCAATGACCCTTTTTTAATTAACTTAATTAATCAATTATTTTGTTAATTAAAATTAATTATTTTTTAGGTTTATTTTAAATCATCATTCAAAAACCTTTTTCTTCATAAAAAAATCATCAAAAACATTTTGTTTCTCGTCTATTTTTTCTTATGTGATTTTCATAGATTAACTTGTATATGGTTCGGAATTTGTAAATAGCCTTATTTTTCTCTTTTCTTCCTTATTATGTATCTGTTTTCCGGTTTATAATAGTTATAGGTTTCTACTTTCCTCTTTCTATTATGTAACTGCCCCAAGACCATGTAATAGTGTAGAAATTTTATTTTCTGCACTTTACTTTTCCTGCTACTATTTTACTATATTACTGTTAGTAATTAGGTCTTGTATGGCAAGACTAAAAAAAACGGTAGATAACCTTAACTCAAAGGCAAAATAACTGAAAAACAAATCACTTGCACATCTACACCTCTTGGGTAACCTCCCTTGTTGCCTTAAGAAAATAAACGGTCATGTCCCTCGAATGTAGGGACGCCTTAGCAAAGACCCTCGATCAAGTCATCATACAAAAAGATCATAGTCCCTCGATGACCCTTTTGATGTTGCCTTTCAGAAATGATCTAGTCCCTCGAGTTTCCTATGAATAAAATAATGACAGTCCCTTACGAAAATTGCTAAAGCATCCTTACTAGTTGCCTTCGATGAGTGTATGATGACCCTTGCTTGTCCCTTCACATCCAACGATAGGGCTTCCTACTAACTAATGGTACGGATAGCATTATCTAAAGGAGGAGGAAAATTACAAGAACGACCTTGAGTGGGAAGATAATCTTAATCACTTTCTCACAAAAACAAAAACATTTCACAATCACACCTTTCAAAATATTTCAAAATAAACGTTTTGCTTACACTCTTACCGATACAAGAGTCATTACAAAGTTCGCCTTACATTGGCATTTTTCAAAATATTTTCAAACACACACACAAATAAATTTCCAAAAAGTGAGCTAAGCGATTAAGAGCCCGTAGATAAATACGGATGAAAAGGGTGCTAACACCTTCCCTTTTCATAACCTACCCCCTGAACTCAAATCTATCTAGGTCTTTCCTCTTATTTTCACCCTTTCCTTATTGTATAAAAGAAAATTTGGTGGCGAATATTGCTATCCGCAACATTTGCGATAAAACGTAAAACCAAGTCAGTTTTCCCATCGTATTACACGACCCCATCCAAAATTTTGAGTTTGTAAGCTCCATTCTTTAATATCTCTCGGATCCTGTACGGGCCTTCCCAACTAAGATCTAGCTTCCCCTTTTTCATTGTGCCAGTGATCCTTTTCAGGACAAGATCTCCATCTTGAAAGCTTCTCAGACAAACTCTTGAATTGAACCTACTGCCATTTTCTGTTTTTCTACTCTCTTTGACCTGAGCCATTGCACTGATTTCTTCCACCAGATCGACAACTTTCTCCAATCCTTCCTAGTTAAGCTCGACATTGAAATTTGTTCTACTCTAGGTAGGTGAATTGATCTCAACTGGTATCATCACGTCAACACCATAAACCATGCGAAATCGAGTCTACTCGACCCACAATCCCTTAGCTTCATCCAGCTTCCTCTTCATGCCTGATAGGATTATCTTGTTCGTTTGTTTTTCCTGACCGTTAGCTTATGGGTGCTCCACGGATATGAAGCAGTTACATATTTCGAGATGCCTGCAAAATTCAACAATAGACGAGCTCGCAAACTGCGTGTCGTTGTCAGATACAATGATACCAAGTAAGCAAAAGTGGCATATGATGTTCCTCCAATAAAAGCGTATAACTCTTTCAACCGTGATCCTGGGTACTACCTCTACTTCCACCCACTTAGTAAAGTAACCCACTACTAATATCAAAAACTTGAGTTGTCCTATTGTTTTCTAGAAAATTTTAGACTTAAGTATTAGGCCATATGTGTGATGATATCCTTCGTCAAAGGGGAACATCAACTAGGAGCTATGGGCATGTCAATAGGATTTAAGGGATTACACCCAACAAAGTGGTTGACGGGATAGTATTAAGAATGAGGCAAAGTTTGCGATGACCAAGTAGGTTGAAAGCAAAAGCACATGGCGATAAAAGCGGTCATCCATGATGAGTATTAAGCGGGACGTGGGATTTTCAAAACTAGTGTCGCACGAAACATCAAAATGAGTGACTCAAGTAACCATAGACGGTTACAATTTTTAGTTTATTTAAGCGAACTGTTGCATTTGTTTTAGAGGTCGCATTTTGCAACATTGTAAGAGAGCACTCAAAGTACCAGCACATAGAGAAATTAGTCAGTTCTGAAAAATGTACGATTGTGTTCACCTTTAAATTCAAAGCATTTTTATCTTTACAAAGCCTTGTTTATTTTTTACAGTTTGTCAATTTATCTACCGTTTACTTATCTTTGTTTTCTCATTTGCATTCTTCGCACCTTAATCTTATCAAGCACCCAAATATTTTCAAACTTAACACGATAGTCTAGGACTCTTGTAGCCAGTCCTGCAAGTAACCTTTAATTAAGAGGCTAGAGATTATTCGCGAGAAACTCCCGTGAACAAATTGGCACACCTGGTGGGACACGATTGTGTTATGTTCATCTCAATTTGTTTATGAGATTGAGAAGTGGAAGAAAAATGGTAGATCCTAGAACTCCTGAAATGGATCAAACCCTGGGATGAAATACTTGTACGGCGGCGAGTGTGGGTTCAAGTTTTATGGTTGTGTCTTCGATTCTCCCGAACATAGTCACTGTGACTTAGCCAATAATTACAAGACCGACCATGGTCACAACTTCTGGGCAATATGTGCCTAGTTTTGCAAGAGATGCGCGCAGCGGTGTGGTCACAACTTATGGGAAATATATGCCTAGTTTTGCAAGAGATACATACAATGTTGAACACGAGTATGGAATTCCAACGAAGATGATGGCAGGACTACATAATAGTAGTTAGACATTTGGGGAAAACTCAGTGTTGGTGTTTTCCTTGTATCATGCCTCAGGGCCGCTGGGAAATAAATTTGGTCGTTCGACTGGATTGGGATTTTCCCACCAAATCATGCCTACTTTCACCCCAAGTACCATTGCAATGATGAGGCAGCAAATGGATGAAAATAATCATGAGATGGTCAATAGACGAGTGTCATATTAAGACTGTTGATCGAGAACTCAGTGCAGAGTTGTCAAAATTTGGCTACTGAAATGACTCGCATCGGTGACTTTCTTGGTGCTTCAAGAACACCAGTTTGATAAGCTACACCGCCTCAACATGAGGAACCAGCACAATATAAGGAGGTGTTCGACGAGATAGGCAATAAAGAACCCCCAATTCCCCAGCATGTCGATCATATACCTAGGGTGTTCCAACAACCCCCAATAGTCATAGTAGATCGAAATCAGAATGCTGACCATGTTGTCTGGCATGTTTAATGAGAGGCAGTGGCTAGGGAGCAGAACCTAGAGGATATTGAATTATGATCTGAAATGGGATAAATGTTGGCTCTTATAGACCAACATATTCTTCTCCCTTACCTGATTTTGTCCTAGAAACAAACTCACCTAAGTGCTGGAAAGTCCCTAAATTTACTAAGTTTGCAAGGGATGCGGAAGAATCCATTGTTGAACATGTCGCCAGGTATCAAATTGAAGCTGGTGATATAGCCAACAATGAGGATCTAAAATTAAAATTTTTCCCAAGCTCCCTTTCAAAAAATGTGTTTACTTGGTTCATAACCCTACCTTCTCAGTCGATTCACATGTGGAATCAGTTAAAGAAATTGTTCCATGAACAGTTTTACATGGGACAATAAAAAATTACCCTAATGGAACTTGTTGAGGTTAAATGGAAGGCTGTTGAGTCAATCGACCAATACCTAAATAGGTTTAGAAATTTGAAATCTAGATGCTTTACTCAGGTACCTGAACACGACTAGTCGAGATGGTTGTGAATGGCCTAGATTATTCGATTAGGAAAAGTTAGGTGTTCAATAACTGAGAGATGTGGCGCAGTTAGCTGTTAGGGTTTGACATATCGAATTCTTGAAAGTTGAGAAAGCCAAAGCTGAGGTCAATATGGTTGAACTCCAGTCTGGACCTCCGTATACTTGCAAACCATTAAGGCCATCGAACGGGAAGAATCATATCGAGACCGAGTAAAATGGAAAAGCCATTACAAAGACTGACACTTTTGATATAACTATGTGTGATTAAACTTTTAATTTGTTAGTATATGCTGGCCAAATTATTGTGCCTCGGGGTCTAAAGAACCCCCCTTTAGAACAAAAGAAGAAAAAGGGATTTAGAAAATTTCATATTTTTCTTGGTCATAAAACATCTCAATGTGTTATTTTTAGGGATTTGGTGCAAAAAGCTCTGAAGGAAGGCTTCAATTTGGTGAAAAGTAAAAAATGCAGGTGGACACAGATCCGTTGAAAGTCGAGGATGTTCTGTTTGCACAACCTTATGAGTGCATGATGGTCGAAGCTACTGAAGGTTTTGACAATGAAGCCTTGATGGTTAAGGCTACTGACAACCCTGACGAGACTAAGGAAAATGACTTGGCAATAGTTTATCCTCAGCCCGAGCAAAGTGTGGCCAATTTTCAGGAGAAATGCAAACTCAATGGTGTTAGAACATAGTTTGGTTCTACATCCTTGTAAGAATTTTGATGATAACAAACACACAAAGAAAAATTATGCTCCCTAAATAAGTATTTTGTTTTGCAGGGAAGTTATGATGTAAGAAGCACCGAAGATGAGATAGATCGTTGTTAAAACTCTGTTTTGACACATCTTACGTAGAAACAAATCTGTGTAACACACTTAAATAAATAAGTTCTGATGTTACAACTTCTGAGTGCACTAACGTTGCGAACAAGAAATATAATATTCTGATACATAAAGTTTTGGAAAGAAGTAAAGGAGTCTCAACGGTGACATTCCTCTTCTGATGTGATCTTTAGTAAGCATGTTATGAAGCTTACATTTTATTCATGGCTAATCAATAGTAAAAGCTGAAAGAAGAAAAGAATCTCTATGTTTGGAAAGTTTATTAACTACTATTTATCAACCTTCCACAAGCCCCTTCTCATGCATTGCCTATATAAAGAAGACGTGAAGAAGAAATTGGATACGATTTTGATGTGCATTGAAAAAGAGAAATACTAATACCTTTCTATCTTGTGCTTTTCAATTGTGTAATACATCACTATTGTGATATTGTTTTTTTAGAAAAAATATTTGTACACACTTCCATTTATATTACTGTGTAATACCTTGAGAAAATCGGCTTGTGGTTTAAACTCTAGAAGACTTTGATATTTGTCATTGTATCTGTGTAATCAAGTTTTATTAGTTGATTAAGACCTCATTTGAGAGAGGCGAAATCACCTTGGCGGGTGGACTGGAGTAGTTTGAGTTCAAACGAACCAGGATAACCAACATGTCTTTTATTTTGTTTTAAAAACCCTAATTCAACCCCCCTTCTTTTGTTTTTCCATTCTTCAATTGGTATCAGAGCGCCTGGTTCTGAGTGCAAACACTTAACCGTGTCAGAAAAATATCCAAGCAAGAAAAACACTATGGTGGGACCAATTCAGATCATCAGAAATGATTATCATGATGAGAAAGAAAGAATCAGTGGCAAACCTTCAATCTTTGATGGTGAAAACTTCGATTACTGGAAAGACAGAATCGGAAGTTTCTTTCTAGCTCCTGACGCTGATCTCTAGGATATGGTGACTGATGGGTACATACATTCAATTGACGAAAGCGGTCAGAAAATGGACAAAAAAAGAATGACATATCATCAAAAGAAAGAATTCAGAAATCATCACAAAGTGAGAACAATCCTCTTGAGTTCTATCTCGTACACCGAGTATGAGAAGATCCCAAACAGAGAATCAGCAAAACACATGTTTGATTCCTTGAGAATGACGCATGAAGGCAGAACGCAAGTCAAAGAAACCAAAGCTCTTGCTCTCATTCAGAAGTATGAAGCCTTCAAAATGGAAGAAGATGAAACCATTGAAACAATGTTCTCAGGATTTCAAATTCTGGTTGCTGGACTAAAAGTTCTGGATAAAGGGTACTTAACAGCAAATCATGTAAAGAAAATCATCAGAAGTTTACCCAAGAAATGGAGACCCATGGTCACAATCCTAAAACTTGCCAAAGATCTGAACAAAATATCTCTTGAAGAACTTATCAGCTCCCTGAGAAGTCATGAGATGGAACTAGAAGAAGATGAGCCCCAAAAGCAAGGTAAGTCTCTTGCTCTTAAGTCTAATAAAAAATATGAACCTAAAGTTTTTCAGGCATAAGAAGAGAACTCTGGTGGATCCTCATCAGAAGAAGATGAACTAACTATTCTCTCTAGAAGAGTCAATCAGCTATGAGAGCACAAGCAGAGGAAGTTTAGAACTCCCAGAAGAACATGGAATCATTCTGAATCATCTTCTGGATACATAAAATCCAATAACAGAGATATTATTTTCTACGAATGCAATGAACAAGGTCATTACTAAAGCGATTGTCCAAATATTCAAAAAGAAAAACCTAAAAAAGAAGTTCTTCAAAGAAAAGAAGAAAATCCTTATGGCAACATGGGATGACTCAGAATCTTCTGAAGCTGAAACATAATCAGAAGATGAACGAGCCAACATAGCCCTAATAGCCAACATATCAGATGACATTGGATTATCTGAATCAGAGACAAACTCAGAGGCGGGAGAGTTATTCTCTAACTTTTCTAGATCTCAATTAGAAGAAAGTATGTTAGAAATTCTTGAAAGATATCAGCAACTTCGAGTCAAAAACAAGAACCTGAAAAAGGATCTGGTATCTAACTCTAGAGAAACTAATAAACTCAAAACATAAAACTCTGAGCTAAAAGAAACCATTTCTAAACTAGAAAAAGAAAATTATGTTATTAAAAATATATTACAAAAAGCTCAGAAATAAACTATCTCAGAAGTATCTAGTAACTCTGATAGAATCATAAAAGAATATGATCATAGCTTTCAAAAATTTCTAACTAAAAACATAGATAGGAGCAAGATGGATTCAATGATCTATGGAGTTAGCAGAAATGGCAGAAAAGGGATAAGATATAAGGGTAAATAATCTCAACCAAAGAAAGTTAATGATATAGTCATAAAACACACACCTCTTTATTCTAACTTCACCTATGGACATACACATGAAATAAAGTATACTAGTAATGGTTTTTCTGCTAAACCAAAATTCAAACAGAATTTTGGTAACTCTAACAAACAAGGACCTAAAAAGATATGGGTACCTAAGGACAAAATTTTCTATGTTGCAAATGTCTTTAATAGAAAAATTGAAACACTAATCTTGGTACCTAGACTCTGGATGCTCTCGACACATGACGGGAATAAAGCATATGTTCCAAACTCTGGAGCTTAAATCTGGAGGCTATGTAGGTTTCAGAGGAAATCAAAAAGGAAAGATTATTGGCTCTGGAACTATTGGTAGCGACACACTTCCTTCTATAACTAATGTTCTGTTAGTAGATGGGTTAATGCATAACCTGTTATCCATAAGTCAATTAAGTGATAACAATTATGATATAATCTTCAATCAAAAGTCCTGTAAAGCAGATAGTCAGAAAGATGGATTTATCCTTTTTAATGGAAAGAGAATTAACAATATTTACAAAATAAAACTTTTGAACTAAAAATTCATAATGTAAAATGCCTAATGTCTGTTACCGATGAGCAATGGGTCTAGCACAAAATATTGAGGCATGTTAGTATGAGAAGAATATCTCAAATTAACAAACTCAATCTGGTCAGAGGACTTCCTAACCTGAAGTTCAGCTCAGATGCTCTGTGTGAAGCATGTCAAAAAGGCAAGTTTGTAAAACCTTCTTTCAAAGCAAAAAATATTGTTTTTACCTCTAGACCATTAGAACTTCTGCATATTGATCTGTTTGGACCAATGAAAACTGCATCCATTAGTGGCAAGAAGTTGGATTTGTAATCGTAGATGACTATAGCAGATGGACATGGGTAAAGTTCTTAAGACACAAGGACGAGTCACACTCTGTGTTCTTTACCGTCTGTAACCAAGTTCAAAATGAAAAAGATTTTAGAATTATTAAAGTGAGAAGTGATCATGGTGGGGAATTTAAAAACAAAAAATTTGAATTATTTTTTAATTAGAATGGCATCTCTCGTGATTTCTCTTGTCCTAGAACTCCTCAACAAAACAGAGTTGTAGAACGAAAGAATAGAACTTTATAAGAAATGGCCAGAACCATGATCAACGAGACTAACATTGCTAAGAACTTCTGGGCAGAAGCAATTAACATAGCGTATTATATTCAAAATAGAATCTCCATAAGACCTATTCTAGATAAGACTCCATATGAACAGTGGAAGAACAGAAATCCCAACATTTCTTATTTCCATCCATTTGGATGTACTTGCTTTATTTTAAACACTAAAGGACATCTCAACAAGTTTAACTCTAAAGCACAAAACTGTCTCATGTTAGGATACCCTGAACGCTCAAAAGGTTATAGAGTATATAACACAGAAGCACATATTGTGGAAGAGTCTATCAGTGTCAGATTTGATGATAAGCTTGGCTCCCAAAAGTCAAAGCAGGATAATTTTTTTGCAGATATAGAAGTTCAATTTACAGGTACTGAGGACACAACATCATAAGTTCTCTATGAAGAATCACAGTCAAATCCAGAAGAGGATGTCACAAAAATTACAACAACATCTGAAGATCCCATCCAGAAAAGACAATCCAGAAGCAGATTAGCTCATCCAGAAAACACAACTCTGGGAAAGAAAGAAGACCCAATCAGAAAAAGATCTACATTCATAAATTCTGAAGAATCTCTCATGGGATTAATGTCTCTGATTGAGCCAACTTTTATTGACAAAGACCTTCTGGACAATAACTGGATACTCGCAATGCAGGAAGAACTAAATCAGTTCACCAGAAACGATGTGTGGGATCTAGTTCTTAAACCAAAAGGCTTTAACATCATTGGAACCAAATGGGTCTTTAGAAACAAGCTAAATGAACAAGGAGAAGTCGTCAGAAACAAAGCACGACTGGTGGCACAAGGTTATAGTCAGCAAGAAGGCTTAGACTATACAAAAACCTTTGCTCCAGTCGCCAGGTTAGAATCTATCAGACTTTTAATTTATTTTACAGTAAATAATGGCATCACTCTTTATCAAATGGATGTTAAAAGTGCATTTTTAAATGGTTACATTGATAAAGAAGTTTACATGCACCAACCCTCTGGCTTTGAAAATTCAAAACATCCAGAATATGTTTATAAACTTAAGAAATCACTATATGGTATGAAACAAGCTCCCAAATCTTGGTATGAAAGACTAAGTAATTTTATGTTAGAAAATGATTTTACCAGGGGGAAGGTGGACACAACATTATTATGTAAACTATTTAAAAATGACATTCTGGTTTTTCAAATTTACGTAGATGATATAATTTTTAGATCTACTAAAGCCTCTTTGGGAAAAGAATTTGCTAAGTCTATGCAGGCAGAGTTTGAAATGAGCTTGATGGTAGAACTCAAGTTCTTTCTGGGTGTCCTAATCAATCAAACTCCAGAAGGAACCTACATTCATCAAAGCAAGTATGTCAAAGAACTTCTGAAGAAATTTGACCTATCAGAATGTAAGCCATCCAAAACTCATATGCATCCCACATGCATTCTGGAAAAGGAAGAGGTAGGTAAGAAGGTAGAACAAAAGCTCTACAGAGGTATGGTTGGTTCTATCTTATATTTAACATCTTGAAGACTTGATATTCTATATAGAGTTTGTCTTTATGCTAGATTCCAATCAGATCCTAGAGATTCTCACTTAACAGTTGTTAAGCAAATTTTCAAGTATCTGAAAGGTACTACTAATCTTGGTCTTTGCTATAGAAAATCCAAAGAATATAAATTAGTAGGGTACTGTGATACTGACTTCGCCAGAGACAGAATAGAAAGAAAAAGAACTTCTTGAAGCAGCCAATTTATGGGAGACAATCTAATCTCGTGGTCCAGCAAAAGGCAATCCACAATTGCATTGTCAACTGCTGAAGCTGAATATATAGCAGCAACTGGATACAACACACAAATGCTCTGAATGAAAAGTCAACTTGAAGACTTTGACATATATGAGAGTAACATTCCTATCCTCTTTGATAATACTTCTTATATCTATCTTTCAAAAAATTCTATTTTACATTCTAGGGCTAAACATATAGAAATTAAACATCATTTTATTAGGGACTATATTCAAAAAGGAATTCTCTCGTTAAAATTTATAGACACTGACCATCAATGGGATGATGTTTTCACTAAACCCCTTTCTGAAGATAGATTTAACTTCATTCAGAAACATCTCAACATGAAATTATGCCCAAAATGATAGTATTGTTTCTGTATACTTTAACCCTCAGAATTTTATGCTTTAATTTTCTTTGTGTGAACATCTGATTAATAGTTCTTTAGAAATAAAAAGGAAAGTTGTATCAGGATCTATCCAGAAGATCTGAACGCTCTCCAAAAATGGTTCATTTTAAAGATAGAAGCATGCAGTTCAATATCAACATCTGTCAACTCTAAACGCAAGGTCTTCATCTAAGGATGAACACATATTCAAATTTTGAAGAGACTGAAACGTTTGAGTTGATGCATTGAGGCTCGAGTCAAATCGGTAATTGTTCCATATCTTCACGCTATCCCTCTTTTCAGGAATCATTAAATGCACATAATCATTTTCTTTAAATCTTTTACTTTTTAAATTAAGAATACTATTTTCTTTCCATTGGTTATATATACTCCGTTCGTTCACCATCACTATCATACTTCCACTCTTAATTTTTTTCTCTTCAATTTGTTCAATCTTTCAAAAACCCTAAAAGAGTCTGTGTGAACAAATGGCTTCCTCTCAACAATTTTCTCAAGGTTCTCAAAACATTCATCGTTCTTCCTCCTCAATAGAAGAAAGGTACTTCGAACCCTCGAGAACTCGCCTCACACCCATTGATTCTCTGGAAGTTCTGTGTGAGCTTATTTTAGATTTCATAAGCATGAAGGAAAATGGGTATGACTTAATCCCTGATGTTGAGTTCAAAGGATGAACTAAGTACTTTGATCGCCTCCTAGGTCTAGTTTTTCCAAAACTTGTTAAAAATTCGAGATCCATGCCACAACTTCAAATCATCAGGTAACATCCTTCGCTATGGGAAAAAAATCATCATCTCTGAAGATCTCATTGGGAAACTAATAGGTCACGACGGCGGCGGTATTCGATGTAGTGATATGGATGACAAAAGTTCTGACCTAACCATGATCTTAAAGGAAATCTTTACTTCTGGCCACCCGTCCAACAAAATTAAAGACCTGAAGGATTACCTCAGAATTTGGTCTAAAATAATTTTGGGCTGCATCAATCATAGGAAGCCTACAAGTTCTCCAAATTACATCAATATTGATCAGCAGTACCTTCTGTACTTCATCGCTACCAAAGAAAAAGTTAATCTTCTAGATCTTTTGCTCCATCATCTGAAGACCAGCGTAAAAGAAACAAGAGAATAAGAAAGAACAAAGATAGATTGGATCCATCTGGGAAGACTCATTTCAGATATTTTGACAGAAAACAGATTGATAGAACATCTTACTGAGGCTCAACAAGCTGGCGCTCTAGAAGTTTGTGCTGGTAAACCTCTCAACACCAAAAATCTGAAGAACATGAAGATTATTGAAAATATTAAGAAGGATACAACAATCACCACCAAGGAATTCATTACCACCCGAAGAGTGCCTCTGAAGGATTTTCCTCTCTTCACTCAAGCAGACTCTTCTCCAAATATTGTTCTCAGGTATCTAGAAGCATGCAAGAGTGATAGTACGATTCCATATGTGAACATTCTTAATCTAAGGAAACAACCTCTGGAAGTTGCTCCCAAAAAACCAAGAAAAAGGAAAGCAGTTGCAGAAGGAACTTCTCAGAAGACCCCAAAGCTGCCAAAAATAAAGGTAACTCTTCTTTTGTTTCTGTTATTGAATCAGTATTGTTATCAACATCTGAAAACCCTTCATCCCCAAAGCCCACATAAGATCTATATCCTCAAACCTTTGATGATTTTTCCTATAATTTTACACCTCATTTCCTCTAAATAACCTTCTGAACAATCCACCTTCTACCCATCTTGACCAAACTCAGCCTGAACTTGCACAAGTTCTCTCTGATATTGATCAATTTGATCCGCTGTTCGAAGCTCCCCAAACCGAAAATCCAAACCTTGATTCTGATACCACAACATACATCCCTGACATCACTTGCCCTCTCATGGTCTCTCAATCACCAATAATTCCCTCAACTTCTTCACATACCCTCTCCATTCCAGATCTTCCATCTCCTTATTAGTCCACTCCACCAAATTCTCCCATAATCCTTTCTGACTCTCCCTCTACAAATAACTACCCAGAACCCCTTAGAAAAATCATAGATTTATAAGCTTGGAACAATCTCATCCCAAGCTCTCAGAAAATTGTCGTTCCAAAAACAAAACCAAAAATCTCCAAAGAAGATGTTGGTAAATCCTTACTGATTTTTAAAACAAAAATACAGGAATGGTTTAACTCTCTAAAGATAGCTTGCATAGAGAATCTCAATCCAGCTGCTTCTGATTCTCATTGGAACCAGTTCAGAAAATGGTTCAACTCTGAATCTCTGAAACTAAAGGAGCTTAGTTATGAAATCGCTTAACAGAACTTCTGCAATCACCTGAAAATCTTCAAAGATCAAGTTCTGTGACATTGGGTAAAGAAGCCACTCCTTTTGTTGGATAATACCCCTTGGGAAGCTCATCAGACATCAGAGTATAATGAACCACCCTCTGATCCTATTCCTCTGCTCATGTCTCAAGACAAAGGCAAGGAAGTCGAAGAAGCTCCTGCGTGAGAACAGCTGTAGTTTGCTATGAAAAAGTGGTCTCTTTTGCTGAAATAACCTAATCTTCTATTGTGCTGTAAACTCTGGAGGAGTTGAAGAAAGAAAATGATGTGTTTAAGGAAAGGTTAAACAAGCAGGATGAAACTTGCAAGGAAATTAAGGGGATGCTTGGGAAACAAGAGGAATCGAACAATCAGATCAAGATTTTATTGGAAGCTCTGTTCACACGACTTCCACCTCCTTAAACTTAGTTCTGAAATTTTTTCCTTCATTTTGTTTCTTATTTACTTGATCCTTTTTGAATACAAAATGCATTTTATTGCCTAAGTGTTTTTATTGCTTTTTGATTCTTGACAAAAAAGGGGGAGAACATAAGATATTTCGAATATAACAGTATCGAGACTCAATCTCAAACATTTTGAATATTATAACTTCTATCTTTATCCTTTGAAAGCAAACAGGAAAAATATATTGAAAAGTAACCTCTGTTGAGGACAATTGTGGATGTATAAAAAAATCTTCTTCTCAAAACTCTGATCAAAACAATCTTCAGGGAAGTATTTGTTCGAGTATCCAACTCAAGGGGAGACTTTAATGCTTTATGTTCTTTAAGTATTCTATCATAATATACAAGTTTTTTTCATCATCAAAAAGGGGGAGATTGTTAGGACATAGTTTGGTTCTACATCCTTGTAAGAATTTTGATGATAAAAAACACACAAAGAACAATTATGCTCCCTAAATAAGTATTTTGTTTTGCAGGGAAGTTCTGATGTAAGAAGCACATAAGATGAGATAGATCGTTGTTAAAACTCTGTTTTGACACATCTTACGTAAAAGCAAATATGTGTAACACACTTAAATAAAGAAGTTCTGATGTTACAACTTCTGAGTGCACTAACACTGTGAATAAGAACTCTGATATCCTGAGACGTAATGTTCTGGAAAGAAGTAAAGGAGTCTCAACGGTAACATTCATCTTCTGATGTGATCTTTAGTAAGCATGTTCTTAAGCCTTATATTTTATTCATGGCTAATCAATAGTAACGGATGAAAGAAGACAAGAATCACTATGTTTTGAAAGTTCATTAACTATTATTTATCAACCTTCCAAAAGCACCTTCTCATGCATTGCCTATATAAAGAAGACGTGAAGAAGAAATCGGATATGATTTTTCTGTGCACTGAAAAAGATAAATATTATTACCTTTCTATCTTGTACTTTTCAATTGTGTAATACATCACTGTTGTGATATTGTTTTTTTTAGAAAAATATATTTGTACACACTTTCAATTATATTACTGTGTAATACCTTGAGAAAATCGAGTGTGGTTTAAACTCAAGAAGAATTTGATAGTTGTCATTATATTTGTGTAATCAAGTTTGATCAGTGGATTAAGACTTTATTTGAGAGAGGAGAAATCACCTTGGCTGGTGGAAAGGAGTAGTTTGAGTTCAAACGAACCAGGATAACCAACGTGTCTTTTATTTTAAGTTTTAAAAACCCCAATTCTAACTCCCCCTTCTTGTGTTTTCCATTCTTTAAATGCGTTAGAAGCCAGATTATGCCTAAGGTGTAATGATGTTTATGACGAGAAAATAATTGAGAAATAGGAAGCTGCAGCAAAAGAGGCTTTCGAGAAGAAGGAGCCTCCAATACCTAGATTTGTCTTCGATGAAAAAGGGGTTCCCCGATGCAACGAAGATTATCAGAGGAAATTTCAGCATCCTTGACAGAAGACTTTCCGTCCTCCGTCAGACATTCCACAGGAAAAATGGGTGGAGCTAGTGAATCAAGAAGGAGGAAAAAGACCAGAGTGGAGAGTTATTGTTCAGGAGGCTTAGGCTCAAGAGAAGAAACCAAAAAATAAGGGATATCAAGTTTCTCCAAATTATAAAGTGAAGAACCCGATGACCAGAACACAGTAGCGACGTTACCAGAGGAACAAGAAGGCTGTAAAAGAGGCCTAGACATCAAAAGTAAGGCTTGTCGAAACTCTGGAAGATATGGAAATATTAAGGCCTATTGAAAATATGAAGCAAGTGGGGGACCAACAAAGTTGTTGAGGTGTTAACTCAAAAAATCAAATATTCGAGACAGAGGCTGAGCAGAAAAAATAAATCATCGTAAATCAAAGATTTGCGATGAGAATAGAACCTCTAGAGAGTAAGGAGGTAGTGGTGACACAAAGTGCAGAGTACATCCCTATGGTTGAAGATGGATAGAAAGAGGAAGAGGAGTATGAACCTCTCCCAGAGGACGAAAGGGACGATTATGACCCCTACGAAGACGACATGGTTGACGATGATTATGGTGAATACTTTATCATCAATTGTGGCATTGTGTCTATTTTTCCTACTGAATTCATCAAGGTATCTGAAGTGTCAGAATATGAGGATGATTACGTGTCAAACGACACCGACTAAAAACCATTATGCTACTATGTTATGAATAATGGTGTGGTGGAGGAACAAAATGCAGTGTTTGAGAAACCAAGTCCAGGCATGTTGTGTCACCCGCTAAAACGGTAAATCGGCAAGCAAAAGTAAGTATTTTTATAAGGTATATCATATCGTCTCCACAGGGATTAGTACTACTGAATTGTCATTTGACAAGTCTCACGTTCTTAAGTTTGGTTTGAATTGGATTAGTTTGTAAAGAAAGGAAAAAGGTATTAACAAAAAATTAAATACATTCTTCGGAGAGGAAAAACTTATCCGGCATGAATGTACACTACTCGTCACAAACTTAAACCTATCGATCAATTTCACTCAACATGCAATACTCATCAAAATCATCACGTATCTCTCACATCAGTGTCCATCTCTGCAACACCAACGAGACGTATCACAACCAAGGTTATGTCTAATGCGAAGTTACGAGAACAAATGTGTTCTCGCGTCGGTGATGTCTTGCATGAAACAACAACACGGAAGCATTAAGCTTCAATATCCAAGTGATTTTTAAGCCTAAATATATCTCTAGAGTTTAGAACCTAACAAATGTCTTCCCCTAATCAAAACATGTGATTCTATCTCTACAACAACACAAATCAAAACACAAATGCAAAAAGATCAAGGAAAGCAACAAAATTGATTTGTAAAGGATATATTATACAACATCATGATCAATACATATACATATGTTCAAAGTAACCATACAAACATAACCTAACAAATAGAGAAATACTTAGAGAAGAAAAGAGGAAAACTAAACATCTCACGGGTTGTCAGTGCCAATTGAGGAGAAATCTGCCTCTGATCATCAAGATGCAACCCTAATTGATATTTTCTAGCTTCTCTAATCAAAAGAATAAAGTTGATGGTGTTGGGACTCAAAAACACCCAACCCATACCTAAAAATGTGTTTTTTTACTAAATACATGTTTCTGCCCAGACGTCATCGCCAGACGCTCAAGACAAAAAAGTTTAGTGCATTTTCACGTCCCTAGGGCACCCCATCGTCGGCCAGCGACCAAGGAGCGACAACTGACAGTAAGCAGAAAATTCCAGCACTATTTCGGCCATAAATTGAGAATCGTAACTCCGATTTGCACACGGTAAGAAGCGTTGGAAAGCTTATTCATTGATCTATCTAAAAATGCCTAAATATAAATGATTGAATACCTAAAAAAATGAGATAAAATTAATTAAACTCAATGATATTTACACGATAATGCAATATATATACTATAACATAAACTATACTGAATATATACTATAGTTGAGGTTTATTGACAAAAAGAAAATGAATTAAACTTATGAGTGTTGATTATTCACACTAAAAAACACAACAATTTAGCACTCATTAAAATTTTCCCAATTTAAAACATTGTTTGTCCTCAAACAAAGTCAAATAACTTAAAGAAACAAAAGACGATAATCCAAGAATTACGAATCAACGGGTTTTGAAAATGGAAAACAAATGTATGGTTCCAATTAAAAACACACAAGGAAAGTAAACACTTACCATAATCCTACAACGACAACATGAAAACGAAACAATTATTAAGTAAACAAATCATGCTAAACATTCTAAAACAAAATAAGCTCAAACATAAATCGCACCTAGTAAAAATTCATCGGTAAATGAAGAACACACAAAAGTGAGGGACATAAACACTCATCCAACAATCTTGAAAATAAAAGACTAAATTATGTATTCATCCAAAACTTCACATTGAAAATATAAAGGCAAGAATCACAAGGACTTTTCAAGGTTTTAATGTGGTCTGGTTAACAAACAAGGGATAAGTCCTAAAGCTAATCGAAACAAAAACTTGCCTAAACCTAAGAGAGTGATCAACTCACAAAAACTCAAGCACAAAATTCCAATCACACTTCTTCATAATCCCAAATTGTCATACCAAACACAATACTTATTTGCACAATTATTTGAACTCTTTTTTGTTTTTCTTTTTCAAAGCTATTTCAATTATTTTCTTTCTTTTCACTTTTTTATTTATTTTTATTTTATTTTTCATAACATCATAGTAATATACACAAGAGAAAACAAACAATTCTCTCCCCAACTTGAATTCAACCAACATTAAAATGAATACTCCCTACTTTCTAAGGAAAGATAAAAATTCAAACAAAAACATATGGTTGAGGCTTCAAAAAAACAAAGAACTAACATCAATTCAAAAAGGAAAACCACACACTCATAGACAAGCATAAAGTTCAAAAACAACATGGAAATTGACAAAAAAGGCTCAAAGGGGGATACTAATGATCATACACTCACAAGGTGAATTGACTATTTGTCTAGGTAATTATGCTCAAAATCAAATAAAATACCTTGATCATTTTCATGCTTTCGTACAATCAACATACAAAAAATATTAAACATACTAAAATCGAGTTAAAATAAGAATTGTGGCCTCCAACATATATGAACAATGGAAAGCTTCCTCACATTTGGGGATAAAAAGGGAGTTAAAGTGATTTAATAAAAAACAAGTAATGTAAAAGAATGAATGGCATGAAATTTGCACAAATGGAAAATTTCCTAAACATGTTATGTTATAGAAAACGATAAACGAGTACCTGGTGTGAACCAACTTCAAAATAATATCATTACCATACAGCCGCAAGTTGAAACAGTTAACTTTGAAAATCACCACTTGTGACTTCAAACCCAAAGACAAAGATTTGAGTCCAAACAACTAACAAAAACAAATGGGTGAAAGTGAATTAAATAAGTCGAAAAGTGAAGATTTGAGAATTTTTAGAACTGGTCCGATTTCAACTTGTTTAACCAATTCACCACACTACCTAAACTAAAACACTGAAAAACAATAAAACGTGCTTGTTTTACATCATAAGATCGACGCCTGTTATTTATACACACTTCTCCAAGTTTCCTCTTTACACAGATATCGCCCACCGACAGTGAAACCTAACCAAACACTTAGCAAATATGAAGAGAAATAAACATATACACTAAATTCACAAGTATTAAAAACATGTAAAATTCACAAGTATGGTAAACATACACAAGTATCAATATAAATAAGTTTCTATTTACACATTATAGACCATATAAACATTATGTGAAAAACTCACAAACAAAGAAACTATCACAATGCGAAACAATAAAAACACCAATCCCCGACAGCAACAGCATTTTTCTGAAGCGGCAAGAAAAAGTAAGTATTTTTATAGGGTATATCATATTGTATTCACAAGGATTAGTGCTACTGAATTTTTGTTCGAAAAGTATCGCGTTCTTGAGTTTGGTTTGAATTGGGTTGGTTTGTATAGAAAGGAAAAAGTTATTAACAGAAAACTAAATACATTCTTCGGAGAGGAAAACCTTATCAGGCATGAATGTACATTACTCATCATAAAATTAAACCTATCAATCAATTGTACTCAACATGCAATAATCGTCAAAATCATCAGTTATCTCTCACATCAGTATGCATCTCTGCAACACCAATGATACGTATCACAACCAAGGTTATGTCTAACGCAAAGTTGCAAGAACAACCGTGTTCTCACGTTGGTGATGTCTCGTACGAAACAACAACACGGAAGCATTAATCTTCAATACCCAAGTGATTGTTAAGCCTATATATATCTATAGAGTTTAGAAACTAACATATTTCTTCCCCTAATCAAAACTTGTGATGTTTATCTATACAACAACACAAATCAAAACATAAATGCAAAAAGATCAAGGAAAGCAACAAGATTGATTTGTAAAGCATATATTATACAACACCATGATCAATACATATACATATGTTCAAAGTAACTATACAGACATAACCCAACAAATAAAGAAATACATAGAGAAGAAAAGAGGAAAACCAAATATCTCACGGGTTGTCAGCACCGATTACTGAGAAATCCACCTCTGATTATCAAGATGAAACCCCAATTGATGTTTTCTAGCTACTCTAATCAAAAGAATAAATTTGGTGGTGTTGGGACTCAAAAATACCCAACCCATACCTAAAAATGTGTTTTTTTTACCTAAATACATGTTTCTGCCCAGACGTCATCGCTCGAGACTGAAATGTATCACCTGGCACTCAAAACAAACATTTTTAGTTCATTTTTACGCCTCTAGGGCGCCCCAGCATCGCCTGGCAACCAAGGAGCGACGACTGACAGTAAACAAAAAATTTCAGCATTGTTTCGGCCATAACTTGAGAATCGTAACTCCGATTTGCACGTAGTCAAAAGCGTTGGAAAGCTTATTCAATGATCTATCTAACAATACCTAAATATCAATGCTTGAATACCTACAAAAATGATATAAAATAAATTAAACTCAATGATATTTACACGATAATGCAATATATATATATATATATATATATATATATATATATATATATATATATATATATATATATATATATTGTAATGTAAACTATATTGAATATATACTAAAGTTGAGGTTTATTGAGAAAAGCCAACGAATTAAGCCGATGAATGCCAATTATTCACACTTAAAAACAAAATAATTTAGCACTCATCAAACTGTCACCTCAAACCCTCATTTATAAGGGAAAAAGTAGATGGAATTCCATTGAACAAAGTGTCTGTCGATGGGGGAAGTTGTGAATTTGATGCCTTACGCTTTGTTCAAGAATATGGGAAAGTGTGGGACTGACCTTTGATCACATAAGATGGTTATATATAACTATGAAGGAAAAATCAGCAACATCCTGGGAGTATTTCAAGTCGAATTGGCAGTCGACACAACTACTAGGTCGACTCTCTTTATGGTCATTAATTCCAAAGGAAATTTCAATTTGTTGTTGGGACGCGAATGGATCCCCAGGATAGGGGCAGTGCCATCGACCCTGCATCAAAGGATATCCATTTAGAGGAAAGATGGTGTCATCGAGACTATTGAAGCTGATTAGAGTTACTATAAAATCGACGAGAGTAGAGTTGGAAAGAAATCATTTGACCAACATCTTGCGCATGTGGCACCTTGTGATACTGAAAGTGACATTCCTAAAGAGAACGCAAATTGTTTTCTAAGTTTGGATCCAGATCATGGATTCATGTGGGACATTGAAGAAGAAATGATGCCCAGGGAATAAAATCCACCTACGGGGTGGAATATGGTCGAAGGAGATGACTAGTGAGTCAAAAGCGTTGGCTCAAATTTTAGCCTATATGGCTAAAACCAAAATAAAATCAGATTTGGAAGTCGAAATATTGTAAAGTTTGGTTATGGGAGCAAATTTAAAGAATTGAGAAGGCCAAGAAGGCCAAACATCAACTTTAGAAAGTTTGAGGCTAGTTGTGTTTATGACGATGAGCCTTTGGGGTTTGAGAAAGGCCCATTGAATTCAATACAAAAATGCAAGCCCAAGATCCTTTAGAAGAGGTGGGATTGGGCTTGGGCATAACAGAGAGACCCACTTATATCAGTATAAAAGTTGGGTCGAAGATGAAGGTTCAATTGATTAACTTATTGAAGGAGTATAAAGATTGCTTTGCATGGGATTATGGTGAAATGCCTGGTTTGAGTCAGAAAGTAGTAGAGCATCATCTGCCTATCCAGCAAGCAAAGAAACCGGTAAAGCAACATCCTCGAAGATTCGCTCTGGAGATCACATTGAAGATCAAATAGTTGATCAAGAGATTACTGAAGAGCAAGTTCATCAGAACCGCCAGGTATGTCAAATGGCTAGCAAATATCGTTCCCGTTATTAAGAAAAATGGAACTCTTCTAGTTTGCATATATTTTAGGGATTCGATTAAAGCAACTCCAAAAGACGATTATTCGATGCATGTGGCAGAAATGCTAGTAGATTCCGCTGCAGGCGTTGAATATTTGAGCATGTTGGATGGTTATTATGGATATAATCATATTTTTATAGTCAACGAGGACGTATCTAAAATGGCGTTTAATGTCCAGGAGCTCTAGAGACTTATGAATGGGTTGTAATGCCGTTTGGTTTAAAAAATTCTAGAGAAACTTATCAAAGGGCTATGAATGTCATATTTCATGATTTCATAGTGCACTTTATGCAGATTTACATATATGATATTGTGATTAAATCTTCATCTGAAAGTGGTCATATAGATCATCTTCGAAGATCATTTGAAAGGATGAGAAAATATGGATTGAAAATGAATCCACTAAAATGTGCTTTCGGTGTACATGCAGGAGACTTCTTAGGCTTCGTGGTACACAAAAAAGGCATCGAGATCAACCAAAGCAAAATAAAAGCAATTTTGGATCTCAAGCCTCCATCAACAAAGAAACAATTACAATCTTTGTTGGGGAAGATCAACTTCTTGAGAATATTCATATCAAATCTCATTGGCAAAATAAAGGTGTTCTCGCCATTGCTCAAGATAAAAAAGAAGGTGAATTTCTATGGGATAAAAAGCAACAAGAGGCTTTTGACACAATCAAGGAATATCCGACAAAGCCTTCAGTCTTATTGCCACCAAGTCAAAACAAAAATGTGATATTGTATATAGCTGCGTCTGACTTAACTATTGGGAGCATGTTAGCTCAAGAGGATGATAATGGAATCGAAAGGCCCATTTATTACCTTAGTCGAGTATTGATAGATGCAGAAACTATGTATAGTTCAATTGAAAAATTGTGCCTCTATTTGTACTTCTAATGTATGAAATTAAAGTAATATATTAAACCAGTTAATGTTTATGTTTTGTCTCATTTTGATGTTATTAAGCATATGCTATCAAAATCCATATTGCATAGTTGAATTGGGAAATGGGCATTGGCATTAACTGAGTTTTCTTTGTCTTTTTTGCCTTTAAAAGCCATGAAAGGCAAAATTGTGGCAGACTTTATTGCAGATCATGCAATAGTCAAGCCATCCGTAAATATGGTCGACACAGACTCTTGGAGATTGTATTTCCATGGGTCGAGCCATAAAAATGGAACTGGTGTCAGAATCTTCTTAATCTCCCAAAAGGAACACCAATAAGATTCAAATGTCGAGTCGATAAAAAATATTCCCATAATGAGGCAGAATACGAAGCCTTAATCATTGGACTTAAGATCTTGCGAGATTTGGGTGCCAATAAAATTGATGTGAAAGGCAATTCGGAGTTGGTGATTGTAGTTGTTTAGTTATTGGCTTGCATTTTTGGTAAAACCCAAGTGTATATGTGAATGTCATGACTGATGTCATAACATTCTAGTTTAGTATGTACTGATTCATTAGGTACCTTTGCAGAAAAATATTGTCATTCAGGTACTGATGTTTATAAGTGTGTATCTGAGCATTTTGCAAAATGATCACATTTTCCTAAATCAGTAGACAGGTTTTTTCAGATGTCATAACAGATGTTAAGACATCCTGTTCTGAACTAACAGGTTTGCAGGTTGGTTAATTCTGAGTTTTTTCAGGAAAATGACTCAGTCTTTCCAGAACAGCATCCTGCGTTTTCTTTGGGTTAACCTAGCTCAACCCTAACCTGGTTGATAAAGTCCTGTGACCTAGTCTTAAGGTCAAATGGAATTAACCCTAGCTTTTTGTGGAAACCCTAACTGAAGATGCAGCTGCTATATATTCAACAGAGCTGCTGTTTTGCAAGTAATCCCTTTTTGGTCAGAAGATCATTTGTAAACTGTATAGGTTTAATTATTGTACTTCAAGCAATTATCATTGTGATAAGTGACTTGGAATAGGTTTTTAATTGTAAGGGTTGTGTAGCACTCAAAGCTTTGAAGCAAGAGTGTTTGAATGTTTCTTGACTAAAGCTGTGAAGCAGAGTCAAGTTAGGTGTGTGTATCACTCAAAGCTGTGAAGCAAGAGTGGTTGTGTTGCTTGATTAAAAAGCTGTGAAGCTTAATCAAGTGTATGTTTTTAAAGAGTGTCTTCATCAATTCATTAGTCAAATTGTTTTATGTATCACTGCTGTGATTGAGGGGGAGTGAGTAGGAACTCAGGTTTAAGTTGTACTTAGATTGAAATTGCATTGGGTAGGTCTTAAGTGAAGGAGATAAACTGGTTGGTTTATTCCTGAATTAACATCTCTTATAGTGGATTTCCTCCCTGGCTTGGTAGCCCCCAGAGTAGGTGTTGTTGCACACTGAACTGGGTAAACAATTGACTGTGTTCTTTACTGTTTTTGTATTTACTGTCTTATAGAAAGTCAGATACGGTGTCATAACATTAAACGTGACATTGAGTATCTGCAGCCAGAATTTCAATTGGCATCAGAGCAGGCACCCTGCCTGTATTACTGGGTGAGATCTAGGGATATCACTTTCTGGCACTATGGACAAAGAAGGAGTTTTTGGAAATAGACCACCCATTCTGGATGGAACTAATTATGACTACTGGAAACCTCGTATGATTGCCTTCTTAAAATCTCTGGACAAAAAGGCTTGGAGAGCTGCTGACAAAGGATGGATCCATCCCACCATAATTGAGAAATATGGGACAATCAGTCTGAAACCTGAGGAAGATTGGAGTAAAGAAGAAGATGAGTTAGCCCTGGGAAATTCCAAAGCTTTAAATGCCTTGTTCAATGGAATTGATAGAAACATTTTCAGACTAGTTCATCAATATGAACTGGCCAAGGAAGTTTGGGACACTCTCAAAACTACTCATGAGGGCACTTCCAAAGTAAAAATGTCAAGGCTTCAGATGTTGACTACCAAGTTTGAGAATCTAAAAATGATGGAAGATGAAACCATTCATGAGTTTCACATGAACATCTTGGAGATTGCCAACACCTCAGGAGCACTGGGAGAAAAGATGTCAGAAGAAAAACTGGTAAGGAAGATTCTCAGATCCTTGCCTAAAAGATTTGCAATGAAGGTAACTGCCATAGAGGAAGCCCAGGACATCAGCACGTTGAAAGTGGATGAACTTATTGGGTCTCTTCAGACTTTTGAGATGGGTATCACTGATAATGGTGACAAGAAGAACAAGAGCATAGCACTTGTGTCCAACACTGATGTTGAAGAAAATATTTCAGAAGCTATAGCCATGCTTGGAAGACAGTTCAACAAACTCATCAAAAGAATAGATCCAAAGTCAAGGTCTAATGTTCATAACATTCCCTCTGACATTGACAGTTCCAGCAGAAGACCAAGGTCAGAAGAGAAGGGAAATCAAGGCAGAGGAATTCAATGCCATGGTTGTGAAGGATATGGGCATATTTGAGCTGAATGTCCTACCTTTCTTAAGAAACAAAAGAAAGGAATGACTGTTACTTGGTCTGACTGTGATTCAGAAAGTAATTCTGAAGAAGAATCTGCCAAACTAGTTACTGCTTTAACTGGTGTTTGTACCTCTGAAAGTGACATCAGTGATGAAGAGGTGACTTTTGAAGAACTGGCTGATACTTACAAGAAATTGTGTATCAGAAGTACTGAAGTCTGTGTGCAGAATGAGAAACAATCAAAACTCATCATAAAGCTGGAGGCTGAAAAAAGGGCAAACCTTGAAACTATAAGTCATCTAGAAGGAGAAGTTCAATTGCTGAACTCACAACTGAATCAAATGACCAAATCTGTCAAGATGCTGACAAATGGAACAGACAAATTGGAAGAGATCCTTCAGATTGGACAAAATGTGGGAAATAAATCTGGACTAGGATTTATGGAAGCAAAGAAATCTGGTACTGATAAGCAAATGTCAAAACAAATGTCTCAACACAACTCTCATCATCAGGAACAGAGACATATGAAGAAAAGGTACCAAAGATGGAGATGTCATCATTGTGGGAGATATGGCCACATAAAGCCCTTCTGCTTCAGATTGCATGGATACCCTAATCAGAACTCAGGTGTCAAACCTAAGTCTAAAAAGGTACCACATGCTCCTAAATAGAAGAAAAAGGCTACTGCCCTGATAGCCCACACTTCCCTGAGGGTCTCTGCAAAGGAAGACTGGTACTTTGACAGTGGATGTTCCAGACACATGACTGGAGTCAAGAACCTCCTCAATAATGTTAAGCCTCACACCACCAGTTTTGTGACCTTTGGAGATGGTGCTAAAGGTGAAATCAAAGGAGTTGGTGATTTGGACTGCCCTGGAGTTCCAAGTCTGAATGAAGTACCGCTGGTAAAAGGGCTGACTGCTAATCTCATTAGTATCAGTCAATTGTGTGATCTAGGATTCAAGGTCAATTTCTCAAAATCTGAATGTCTTGTAATCAATGACAAACAAGAAATAGTAATGAAAGGAGTCAGATCTAAAGACAACTGTTACTTGTGGGAGCCTGAGAACACTAATTTCTCATCTGTGTGTTCCATTGCAAAAGAAGAAAAAGAGGTGAAACTGTGGCACCAAAAACTTGGCCATCTTCATCTAAGAGGTATGAAGAGGATTATCTCCTTGGAGGCAGTCAGAGGGATTCCAAGACTGCAAATTGATGAAGAAAGAGTTTGTGGTGAATGTCAGGTTGGTAAGCAGACTAGGATGTCACATCCAAAGTCAAGACATCTGACCACCTCTAAGGTTCTAGAACTTCTTCATATGGATCTGATGGGACCAATGCAAGTAGAGAGTCTTGGTGGAAAAAGATATGCCTATGTGGTTGTGGATGATTTTTCCAGATTCACCTGGATTAATTTCATTAGGGAAAAATCTGATGTATTTGAAGTTTTTAAAGAATTGTGCAAAAGAATTCAAAGAGAAAAGGAAGGGTGTATTGTCAGAATCAGAAGTGATCATGGCAAGGAATTTGAAAACAGCAAGTTTGATGATTTCTGTTCTTCAGAAGGAATTAGTCATGAATTTTCTTCTCCTATAACACCTCAACAAAATGGAGTTGTGGAAAGAAAAAACAGGACCATACAGGAATCTGCCAGAGCAATGTTACATGCCAAAAGACTTCCTATGTATTTTTGGGCTGAAGCTATGAATACAACCTGCTATGTTCATAACAGGGTCACCTTGAGAAAGGGAACCTCATCCACCATATATGAACTCTGGAAAGGGAGAAAACCAACTGTGAAGTACTTTCATGTGTTTGGCAGCAAATGCTATATTCTGGCTGATCGTGAACAAAGAAGAAAACTGGACCCTAAAAGTGATGAAGGCATATTTCTAGGATACTCCTCAAACAGCAGAGCTTATAGAGTATTCAATTCCAGAACCAAAGCCATGATGGAATCAATAAATGTTATAATTGATGATTATCATGAAGAAATAGATGTTCCTTGTACTGTTGAGACATTCTTTGAGACTTCAATCCAACAGAATGATCTACCCAACTCCACCACAACAGAATCTGAATCAAAGGAAGCTAGCAAGATCCCTTCCATCAGAATTCAGAAGGATCATCCAAAAGAGCTCATCATAGGAGATCCCAACAGTGGAGTCATTACAAGATCTAGAGAAATCATCTCAAACTCTTGTTTTGTGTCCAAAATGGAACCAAGAAATGTCAAGGAAGCTTTAACTGATGAATACTGGATTGGTGCAATGCAAGATGAACTGAACCAATTCAAGCAACATGAAGTTTGGGAACTGGTTCCTAGACCTGAAGGAACTAACATCATTGGGACAAAATGGATTTTCAAGAACAAGTCAGATGCTGAAGGAGTTGTCACCAGAAATAAGGCAAGACTTGTTGCTCAAGGATACACCCAGGTTGAAGGGGTTGATTTTGATGAATCCTTTGCACCTGTAGCCAGACTGGAATCAATCAGACTCCTATTGGCAATTGCTTGTCTTCTGAAGTTCAAGTTATTTCAGATGGATGTGAAAAGTGCCTTTCTAAATGGGTACTTAAATGAGGAAGCTTATGTGGAATAACCTAAAGGCTTTGTGGATCCAACCCACCCTGATCATGTCTACAAATTGAGAAAAGCTCTATATGGCCTGAAACAAGCTCCTAGAGCATGGTATGACAGGTTAACAAAGTTTCTCTCAGACAAAGGCTACAGAAAAGGAGGCTTGGACAAAACTCTCTTTGTCAAAACTGAAGGAGGGAAGTTGATGGTTGCCCAAATATATGTTGATGACATAGTGTTTGGAGGAATGTCAGAACATATGGTTAAACACTTTGTTGACCAGATGCAGGCTGAATTCGAAATGAGTCTCATGGGAGAACTAACTTATTTTCTTGGACTGCAAGTCTCACAGATGGAGGACTCAATCTTCTTATCTCAAAGCAAGTATGCTAAGAACATTGTAAAGAAGTTTGGTATGGAGAATGCAAGTCACAAAAGGACTCCTGCTCCTACTCATCTAAAGCTTTCCAAAGATTCAAGTGGGGTTAAGGTGGATCAAAGTCTGTACAGAAGCATGATAGGAAGCTTGTTGTACTTAACTGCCAGCAGACCTGATATTGCCTTTGCAGTTGGAGTTTGTGCAAGATACCAAGATGATCCCAAAATCAGTCATATCAATCAAGTGAAGAGAATTTTGAAGTATGTGAGTGGAACTTACAACTATGAGTTGATGTATTCTCATGGCTGTGAACCAGCTCTGACTGGCTACTGTGATGCTGATTGGGCTGGTAGTGCTGATGATAGAAAAAGCACCTCTGGAGGATGTTTCTTCTTGGGAAATAATCTGATATCCTGGTTCAGCAAGAAACAGAATTGTGTGTCTCTTTCTACTGCTGAAGCTGAATACATTGCAGCTGGTAGTAGCTGCTCTCAAATGATCTGGATGAAACAGATGCTTACTGAGTATAATGTCACACAAGATGTTATGACATTGTACTGTGACAATCTGAGCACAATCAACATTTCCAAGAATCCCATTCAGCATAGTAGGACCAAACATATTGACATACGACATCACTTTATCAGAGACCTTGTAGAAGAGAAGACAATCAAATTGGAACATGTTGCCACTGAGCTACAGCTGGCTGACATTTTTACCAAGGCTCTTGATGCAAATCAATTTGAAAACTTGAGGGGTAAGTTGGGTATTTGCCAACATGAGGAATTGTAGCAATTAATTTTGCTTAAAACAAGGATTAAAGGAGTTATGCTTGTTCTGATTGGGTTAAAATTATATTTTCCCATTTCCTTCAATTCTTTTAAGAAGTTGAATAGACACTCCTTTTCTTCCTTCCCCTCTCGTCTCCTCATCAAAACCCAGTCTCTCAATCAGAATTTTCTCTTCAGTTGCTGTTAGTCCTCTAAGACTGTCAAAATGTCTCAAACACCATCATCATCCAATACGACTATTTCAACCTCTTCCTCTGATCAAGATTCTAGGACAATCTCTTCTTGTCTGGACTCTGAAGTTCTGGAGATCTCTTCTCGTAGAAAAGTGGGAACTAACCCCACCAAGGTCAAAGAGTTGAGAACAAGACATGCAGGAAAGTCCCAAGCTTCTGCCTCTGGTAATCCATCTCATCCTTCTTCTTCAGTTCCCCCTGAAATTGCAAATAGGGAAGGGTCAGCCTATGTTAGTCAAGCAATAGCTAAAATTGTTTCAAGAATTCTGAACGAGAACCACTCAGTCCCTGGCATTTCTGTTCCTTTGAATCAAGAAAGTTCAAATGCTGAAACAAATCCAGATGTCTCGAACGATGTTGAGACATCAGACAAAGAGAAGAATGCTGACATTGCTCACAAGAAAAGGAAGAAGCCCGAATCCTCTGAGTCTGATGACAGTGCTTAAAGGTTGGTTGCTGTTTGGTGGTGTTGCTGGTTGGTGCTGGTACCTGGTGGAGTTTGGAAGTGTGTTCAGTTTTTTTCTACTGCTGCTCTTATTACTTTTTCTAGATAACTGTATAATTTTTATGAACATGTATCTTTGGCCCATTTGTGGCTAAAGAGGGGGAGAATATCTTTGGCCCATTAATTAGAAATTCTATTTTTCTGCAGTCATTTCTTTCTGCTGCTATCTATCTCTGATTACTTAGGGTCTTTAGCCAAAAATCTGCCAAAGGGGGAGTTTGTAGTTGTTTAGTTATTGGCTTGCATTTTTGGTAAAACCCAAGTGTATGTGTGAATGTCATGACTGATGTCATAACATTCTAGTTTAGTATGTACTGATTCATTAGGTACCTTTGCAGAAAAATATTGTCATTCAGGTACTGATGTTTATAAGTGTGTATCTGAGCATTTTGCAAAATGATCACATTTTCCTAAATCAGTAGACAGGTTTTTTCAGATGTCATAACAGATGTTAAGACATCCTGTTCTGAACTAACAGGTTTGCAGGTTGGTTAATTCTGAGTTTTTTCAGGAAAATGACTCAGTCTTTCCAGAATAGCATCCTGCGTTTTCTTTGGGTTAACCTAGCTCAACCCTAACCTGGTTGATAAAGTCCTGTGACCTAGTCTTAAGGTCAAATGGAATTAACCCTAGCTTTTTGTGGAAACCCTAACTGAAGATGCAGCTGCTATATATTCAACAGAGCTGCTGTTTTGCAAGTAATCCCTTTTTGGTCAGAAGATCATTTGTAAACTGTATAGGTTTAATTATTGTACTTCAAGCAATTATCATTGTGATAAGTGACTTGGAATAGGTTTTTAATTGTAAGGGTTGTGTAGCACTCAAAGCTTTGAAGCAAGAGTGTTTGAATGTTTCTTGACTAAAGCTGTGAAGCAGAGTCAAGTTAGGTGTGTGTATCACTCAAAGCTGTAAAGCAAGAGTGGTTGTGTTGCTTGATTAAAAAGCTGTGAAGCTTAATCAAGTGTATGTTTTTGAAGAGTGTCTTCATCAATTCATTAGTCAAATTGTTTTATGTATCACTGCTGTGATTGAGGGGGAGTGAGTAGGAACTCAGGTTTAAGTTGTACTTAGATTGAAATTGCATTGGGTAGGTCTTAAGTGAAGGAGATAAACTGGTTGGTTTATTCCTGAATTAACATCTCTTATAGTGGATTTCCTCCCTGGCTTGGTAGCCCCCAGAGTAGGTGTTGTTGCACACTGAACTGGGTAAACAATTGACTGTGTTCTTTACTGTTTTTGTATTTACTGTCTTATAGAAAGTCAGATACGGTGTCATAACATTAAACGTGACATTGAGTATCTGCAGCCAGAATTTCAGTGATCAAATAAATCACACGAGAATATAAGTGCATCAAGGAGAATTTAATGACATACTTTGCACTTGTGAATCGTTTATTGGAAGATTTTGAAGTGGTAAGCGTTACACGCATGCCTAGGGTGGAGAATCAATAAACAAATGATTTAGCCTAAATTGCGTTTGGGTATAAAATATCGATGAACAAGCTGTAGGATTTTGTTGAAGTAAAAGAGAAAGTTATCTCGACGTCATCCATAAATTGTCAACACAAAAAAGCTTGGGGGGCATACCATATGGACCAATTTTTTGAATCTTTTTCCATTGACAATTTACCAGATACAGACAGGAAAAAGCCAATTATAAGGTATCTAGAGAATCTAGTTAAAAATACTGACAGGAAGATAAAGTACTGGGCGTTAAGCTACGTTCACATGGGTAATAAATTATTCAAGATACCTCTGAGGGCGTGTTGCTTAAATGCTTTGGTGAAACTGAAGCATATGTGGTAGTGTGATATGGTGGGAGAACTGACTTGGGTGTTTTGCATTTGATTGCAAATGTTGCGGTTAGCAAGAGTCGCCACTGACTTTTCTTTTATCCAAAAGGAAAGGTGAAAAAGCACAGGAAACACCTTTGAGATTATTTCTTGAGTTCGGGGGGGGGGGGGTAGATTATGAGAATGGAAGGTATTAACACCCTTTTCATCCATGGTTTTCCATGGGCTCTTAGTTACTTGCTAGATCCCTTGCTTTTTTGTTTGAAATTGTGCTTTGTATGGTTTTTGAAAGTATTTTTTAAAGAGGCAATTGTTTAGGCAAACCTTGTAATGATTCTCGTTTGTAAGAATGTCTACAAAGTGTTTGATCTTTTGAAAATGTTTTCAATTTTGTAAGATGTTTGAAAGTGTAGGTGTTTGTTTTAAAAATAGCAAGGATGTTTGTTTTGAAATGAGCAAGTAATTAGGAGCATTCTACCTACTCAAATGTCTTTCTTGTCCATTTTCTTTTCCTATGACATTGTTATCTTACCATTGATTTGGTAAGTAACCCTATCTTTAGATGTAAACGGGACTGGCGTGGGTCATCGTATAACCATGATTAGAAATGTTGCAAGGTAGCTTAGCATTCTTTTTTAGGGACTAAGATCATTTGAAAGGCAACTTAGATAGCGTCATCGAGGGACTATGATCTTGTATTTTGCTTTGTTTTGCTAAGATACCTCACATGCGTAATATGGCCATTTTGTAAAGGCAACCAAGTGGATTTACCCTAGGGGTGCTTGTGTGCAAGTGTATTGTTTTGATGCTTGATTTTGTCTTGAATTAGGGTTTTCTAAGTATTGGTTTTAGTATTTCCATACAAATCCTAATTACTAGCATGTTATATATAAAGCGATAAATTGCGGAATTTAAAGTTACTACGCTATTATAATACTTGTGGGAGGGGGGTGTACAAAGTATGAATGGGGATTGCAAGAAAATAAACCTAATTAATCTATTACAACCATATTGAATTGGTACAAGGATTGAATAAATAAATGTACAAGATGAATAAATGTACAAAAGTGTGAAATATAAAGTAAATGGATATTTGCTTGATTTTTCATGAGAAAGGGGTTTTGATTTTAACCTAATTAATTAAAAGAAAATAATTAATTAAACCTAAATTTACTAAGAAAAGATTTTAAATAAAACCCTAATTCTATTAATTGATTAAAAAAGAAATTAAGTTTTAAGAAAAGTATTTTTGGTATTTTTTGTCTAGAAAATAATTTATAGTATTATAAAATATTTTTGGTCTTTTTATATTTTAAAATAATACATTTAAATGGTGTAAAAGAAAATAACTAAAACCTATTTTTTAATTAAGTTTACAAAGAATAATTAGTAAAATAAATAAAGTATTGATTAAATAAAATATATGTTTTGGTGAGAAAAATAAATAAACTAAGTCAAAATATAAATCTACTATTTTTATATTTTTTGTGATTTTTTAGTATTAGAAAAATAATTAAGAAAATAAATAAAATGAAAATAAAAAAGGAAAATAAAATTGGGCCAGGGGTGTGTAAATGAAACAGGGGGGGTTAGTAAGCAAAAAAAAAAACAAAGCCCAATGAGGCCCAGCGCCTGTCCAAGAAACAAAGTCAGAAAGTAAAAAATGTGAAAAAATCAAAAGGGTACCCCTGGGGCTCGAACCCAGGTCCCTCAAGTTACAGGCGCGCGCTTCTACCACTAGGGTGGCTATACATCCGTTAACATAAGCAAAATAATAAATATATGATACAAAACGCGCCCATATTTATAGTTCATCTTCAACCTCCATCCAGACCAACTGTAACTTGTTCAAATCTCAACAAAAATGAAAACTGTAAACATGAAACTTGTAGCAAATTTCCTCACGGTTTCAGAAATGTAAAGCATTAAAACTATAGCTCAAAGATAAACATGAATTTTAATGGCCCTATTCTGAACCCTAAAAATCTCAGAAAATTAAATCTTAAAATTCTCTAAGCTCAGGAAAAATTAATGGAAACTATGGACATGGTTAGCTTTAGGGTAATGATATCTACATGTTTCATTCACAAATAAATCATTGATGATGCTTGTATGAAAAGTTCCAAAGTTAGAAAACTTACATTGCAAGAGGGTATTGGGTTTGAAGTTTGAGCAGCTTTCAATAAGTTCCAACGATAGGGTTAGCTTCCTCAAGTTCCCAGGAAGCTAATAGGATGTTTAGCTTGAGCTGAAAGTACTTTAGGAGTTCTGGAGAAGTCCAAGTGCAAATCTCTGTTTTTGAAAATGGAGGATGGTGTTAATGGTGTTATAGTTTTGTAACAGGGTGTGGGATCAGTTCTAAATGATGTTTAGAAGCTTTAGGAACAAAGAGGCTTGAAAACGCACGAGGGAGTTATGAGTTTCAAGTTTTTGGTCAGTTTATATAAAAATGGAGGTATGAGATGTGATTCTGAGCTCTTGGTGTTTTTAGGGGTCAAGCATTCGTGTGTTTTGTGGAAAATGGTTTGTGTATCTATAAGCAAAGAGTCTTGAGTGGTTTGGCAAGTCAGAAGTACAAGTTTCATGCTAATTGCTAGGTTACTTGATTTTGAAGAAAAGTGGGAAAACAAGTTTCAAGAGGAAGTACAAGCATGGGCTGGGTGATTGTAAGTGTCTAAACTATTTCTCTTGTGTTATGAGACATGTATGATCAGAAGAGAACAAGTGCAAGGCTCAAGAACAATTTTATGCAAAAAGTCACTTTATCAAAATGGCAATGTGCACTTTCTTCCAAAAATGGATATAAAGCATGGACTTGCATTGAATGCTTGAGATGAGACCTCTAACAAATGTGCAAGCAATTAATTATGGAGTTCCTAACAAGTTTGAGGCCTGCAAAGTAGATTTTATGCAGCATAATTTTGAATTTGAATTTTGTTCATCACAAATGCCTTGTAATTCAAGTGATAAAACCCTAACTTCATCTCTTCGATTCTCCCTACTCAAAAATGATATCAAGGAGTTCTTGGACATTTTGGAAATATTGCAATGTGCTATACAACCCATATTTGAATTGATTTTGAATATCCCCCTTGGAACTATATGAAAAAGTGCCACGAAGTTGGGTCAAAATCCTGACCAAATTAGGGCAAAATTTCACTAAGTGTTTTGTTTCATGACCACATGTTCTTAAAATTATAACTTAAGATCCAAGCACTTTTGGAAGAATTTATGTGAAGAAAAGTTGTAGATTTCATAGAGATATACAACTTTAATGTTGGAAGTTTCTTTTGAATCACGTTGCATCATGGTGAAACATTGGCTTAAAGTTATGAAAAAATAAGAAATTTCCAACACTTAGAAAAAAATTTAAGATTAGAAATTTTAACTTTTCAAAATGAAATCTTGAATTTTTTATTTCTTTATGAATAAGTTTCATATTTTTATATTCTTTCATGAATTGTGATCTTTGACACTTGAATTTGACCAAAAAGTCAAAGTTTGACTTTTCAGTATACAATTGACTTTTGATCAGTTGACTGAAAAATTCATTTGTTAATCTATTGGAATTGCAATGTTTTGAGTCATGTCATTAGGTCAAAATGATGCAATTGGACTCTTGAGATCATTCCTTAAACCAATTGATCATTTTCTAGGTCAAAAATCAGAAATTGCCCTTTCCCAGTCAAAACCCTAATTTTGACCATTTTGCCCTTTTAGAGATTTGATCAAATTTCTTGAGGAGCTGTGGCCCAAAATTGATCAAATGATACATATGAGTTTAATTTGTTTATGTGGATCAAAACTTATGAAGTTTGACTGTAATTTGGCCATAGTTGACTTTTTCCCCAATACAGCTGATTTTTAGGTCAACTGCTCAATTGACTGAGCAAAAGTGTGATCCAAGGCTTGAAACTTGACATGAGTAATCCTGGGGGTCCATAATGATCCATGAAAGTCATATGAAGCATTGAAAGTTCAAATATCCTTGTGCAATCTCAAACCCTAATTTTGGTCATCAGTGCTTAAGGAGGTGTCTTGAGATGATCAAACCCTAATGCAGTCTTGAGCCCAAGGAGATGTTGTGAGCAAATTATTGATAAGTGAGAGGGAAAATTTTGGGGTACAACAGCTGCCCCTGTTCAATCTTCTTAAGCCTGAGGAGTTAGATTGGCTAGTTTTGTCATTCGTGACTCGAAGGTGGAAGATGATTAGACACTAGAGTGCCCAGAAATTTGCACTCGATGATGCCGATGGTTGATGGTATAGGGAATGGGCTTAAAGATGCCATTTGGAGAGATGATGTAAAGTTGTTGGAGTAGGGCTTGTAGATGTCATCCAGAAATGATTGTTGAACCGTATTTGTAAGTTGAAATTGAACGAGTATCAGAATGGCGTCCGTGTCTGAAGCGTATCTGAACTATATCTGAAAGTTGAATCTAAATGAGTATCAGAATGGCATCCGTGTCTGGAGTGTATCTAAACTGTATCTGAAGATTGAATCTGAATGAGTATCAGGGTGGAATTTGTGTCTGGAGCGTATCTGAATTGTATCTGAGAGTTGAATCTGAATGAGTATCAGAATGGCATCCGTGTCTGGAGCGTATCTGAACTGTATCCGAAAGTTGAATCTGAATGAGTATCATAATGGCATCCGTATCTGGAGTGCATCTGAACTGTATCTGAGAGTTAAGTCTAGATGAGTATCAGAATGACATCTGTGTCTAGAGCGTATCTGAATTGTATCTGAAAGTTGAATCTGAATGAGTATCAGGATGGCATTTGTGTCTGGTGCGTATCTGAACTGTATCAAAAGTTGAGTCTGAATGAGTATCAGAATGGCATCTGTGTCTGGAGTGTATCTGAACTGTATCAAAAGTTGAGTCTGAATGAGTATCAGAATGGCATCTGTGTTTGAAGCGTATCTGAAAAGCCTTTGAACATTGTTAATGGTAGCTATTGATTAATCTTATCCTGAAAAAGGGTGAAATGATAGTTAATATGCAATGTCATGTTGTATGAAATGCTTGGTTTAATGAGATGGTGATACATGCATTCATGTTATCGATGTTTATGATATATGGATGCGATGTATGCATATGTGAGCTAATCTGCTGCACTGTTGTTGGATTGGAGAAAATAAATCACTGACTGCTGCTGAGGATATGGAGTGTAAGTCTTCATATTATGAAGTGTTCATGAATTTCCACTTAGAGAAATAAACCTTGTTGTAAGGGAAATGCTGTGTACTACTTGTAAAATCTTGTTGGGGAATCCTGAGAAGTTTGGCGACTTGTACCGGGGAGGAAGTTTTATTCTGTTGGGGATTAAACTGCACACTATGGGGGATTTCATGGAAATAACTGAGAGATTTCCCTATCTCTTAAAGCCATCAGTGACTGTCTTTCTATTTTGTTTATTTGTAAACAGTAATTATGTTCAAATGCATATGTTCAACAATAAATCATTGGACGTTTTCGTAAACAAAACACAAGAGTAAAGAAAAACAGATAGTTTTGCACTTTAAATGGGATATCTTTTTATTGACTTTGAGTAAGTATTTTTGTACAATGAGACAATCATTCTAGTAAGATAATGTCGTCGTAACAAAATGAAAATTTGATACAAAGAAAAGATAGTTATGTGCAATAATCCCATGGGGTTCCCATTCTACTATAGCCTTCGTGTCTCTGAGCATCTTGTCCACTTGCTGCCTTGTCCGAAGTTGATTGAATTGATCAGAACCTCTGAGTTTTCCAGTTTGTCTGTAAGGTGATCCAATGGGACATAGTTATACGCTTTAATTCCCTAACTTTTTCCTGGACCGCCGTTTTGGGTTTTCATTCCACCGGGATACCCTTTTTTGCCCAAGTCTCCCTTTCGGGTTTTCAACTTGCCGGGTGTACAGATTTTTTTGTTTTATCCCTAATTTTTTCCCGAACATTTTTGGTTCGCCGGTGTGATACGGCGGGAGAACTGACTTGAGGTTTTGCGTTTGTTTTCGCACTTGTTCGGTTTAGCAAGAGTCGCCACCGACTTTTTATTTTATCCTAAAGGAAAGGTTAAAAAGCACAGGAAAAACCTTTGAGATGTTTTCGTGGGTTCGGGGGGTAGATTATGAAAAGGGAAGGTATTAGCACCCTTTTCATCCATGGTTATCCATGGGCTCTTAGTTACTTGTTTTAGATCACTTGCCTTTGCTTTTCCATTGTTTGAAATGGTGCTTTGTATGTGTGGTTTTGAAAATGTTTTGAAAAAGATGCCTTTGTCTAGGCAACCCTTGTAAAAATTCTTTACTCGAATGTTTTACAAAAGGTGTTTGTCTTTTTGAAAAGATGTTTCAAGGTTTCGAAAGTTGTTTTGGAATTGTGTTGTGGAGTGTGTTTTGAAAAATGGCAAGGATTTGTTTCGCAAGTTGGTCAAGTAACCAAGAGCTATCTACCCTAAATTTCTCAAAGATCTTTCCTATGTTTTAACCCTTTTAACAGTATTGTTCCACCATTGTATTTGGTGGACAATCTTTTGTTAGGATGTTAACGGGACGGGCGCGGGTCATCGTTTAGACCATGAAAGTAATAGCGTCAAGTGTCTTTGGCAATTTGCTTGAGGGACTATGATCATTTTGTTTAGGCAACTTCGAAAGCGTCATCGAGGGACTATGATCATTTGATTTGTTTTTGTTTTGCCAAAGATACTTGACATGCAAACATGGCCCATTTTTGAAGGCAACGAGCGGGATTACCCTAGGGGTGCAAGTGTGAATTATATTGGTTTTCATGCATTTGTCTTTGTATTAGGTTATCTAGCGGTTGATTTTGAATCTTCGCATACAAACCCTAATTACTATACAGTATATAGAAAGCGATAAATTGCGGGAATTTAAAGTCTAAGCTATTACAAATAAGTATCCGGGAATGGGGGTACACATATTTACAAATGGGGATGAGTCTTATCAGGATAGTAGTGTCCAAATAATATTTACAACCAAATCGAATCGCATTCTCAATGTAAAATATAGCAATGTATAAGAATAAAAGAGAATCAAAAGTAATGTAAAAAGTATTTGTTAAAGTGTATGTGATTATTTACAAGTGATGCGAATATTAACCTAATGTATTTACTAAGTATTTATTATTTTTGTGTTTTTTTGTTAATTATATAAACAAAAGGTTTTAAAGAAAAGAAAATAAAAATATTTAAGTTAAAGAAAATTAATGTTTATGTATTTTAGTTTATATACAAAAGTTTCAATTAAAAAAAAGTTCTAAAGAGAAAATTGTTTAAACCTAATAAAATCTAATATTTACATTTCAAGTGTGATAAACAGTATTAGTAAGATTTTTTACAAAAAAGGAAATTAATGTATTATTTTTATTTAACAAAAATATTTGTTTAGGTTATATATAAAAAGTAAAGTGATAGAAAAAATAGTATTAGTTTGAGTAAAATAAAATAAAAAAGGATAAAAGATTAGATGGGCTTGGTGTTATATTGTTTGGCCCAAACAAAAGAGCAAACAAAGTCAGAGAAGGGGGGTGAGGCACCTGAATCAATTGGGCCTAAGGGGTTTTTGTACATGGGGCAGGCCCAACCGGGTTTTACAAAGAATTTGGGGTTTGTTTTGTTGGCTTCTGAGTTAGGGTTACACAGTTTTTCTTAGAACGACGCTCTCATCTTCTCCTTCTTCTCCTCTTCACTTTCTCAAGCCATGGTTTCTGACGCTTTTCTCCATGCCTCCGGCCACTAGGACACTACTTCCACCTTTTCCTCCCTAAGATCGCTCAGGCAGTGATGAAAAATGAAGGTATTGATTCCTGCTTTTCATGTTTTAGGGTTTTCGGACTTTCCCTCGCATGTTATTAATTTCTACATGTTATTGATTTTTACGTGTTGTTTGTGTTCATGAGGTATATCAATGGACTGAGGGAGTAGAAGGCGATACCTTTGGGGAAAGGACCGAGGTGGACCGGCGGTTTCCTCAGGCGGCCGGAGGCGGGGACGCAATGATAAAGGCTTCCTGGTACTTGTATCTTGCTTTTGTGTTTTATGATGACGCTTTGCTTCTGAAAATGCTTGTATAATTTCTTTTCCTCTTCTTCTTATTACTGGCCTCTGAATATTAATGATGTTGATTATGAGTTGCCTTTGATATCTTTGGCTTTGGCTTGCTCAATGATGAACCTTGGTTCTGAGAGATTTGGACTTTTTGATGATTTTAAAATGTTGAATTTCTGAGATGCTTGCTTTGATGACTGTATTCTTGGTTTTTCGATGATGAACTTTTTGTTCTGAGAGCTTGTTTGGATATGTGTGATTATGACTTTTGATGAACTTTTGTGTTCTTTGATAATGATGATGATTTCGAATCTGAGTTGCTTTTGATATGCTTATTTGTTTGACTTTGTGATGATGGATTGCAATAGTTGATGTTTTAGATTTTGGAATGAAGGCAGGCCTATGTTTGTACAAAGGTTTGTTTGAGTTTGGTTATTTGGAATGGCTTGTGGGCTTCTAGTTTGAAGGCTGTTAGGTTTGCTTTGGGTTACTATGTCTTGAGTTTATGCAGGTTGATATGCTGGTTTTGATGTTTGTGGTTTGAAACAGGTTTACTGACTTCAGGCTTGTGTTTTGGCTTGAGGTTGAACTAGTTGAGGTTGGCTTAGACTTGAACAGGCTGTTTGTTTGCTTGACACAGGTTTTGAAAAGGCTTGTGTTTGAGATTTATGCAGGTTTTTAGGCTTTGGACACAGGTTTGTGTTTGACAGGCTGGGGTTGCAAGCTTGTTGTTTCTGTTATGTGTTTTAGGCAGGATCCAACAAGTTAGAGGTAAGCTTGTGGTATATCTTGTTTTTGTGATATATTCTTCTGGTGTGTTATTCTGCCTTCTCCTTACAGTGTTAAGATAATGTTTGTTTTATATCTCTTAAGCTTGCCTCAACAACTGTAAGCCTATACTTTTTTTACTCTCTTTCTCTCTCTATCAGAAAAGCATATTTTAATGCTTTACTGTCCTTTTTTTTTCTGAAAAAGTGATGGCCTGGAAAATGATGACAATTTTTGAATATGTTGCTTGCATTGTTAGTTTTGCTCTGCATATCTTCTTTCTTCAGATTTTCTGCATTTGGTGTACTTGTTGACAACTTTATGACAGTTCTTGAACTTGTGACTTAACTGGCCATTTTGACTTAGTTTTGCTTTGTCTGATAGTGCAATTCAGTTTAGTTGACAGCTTTGCTTGTTTGTTCAATTTGAATTTTGCAACTTGTTGGTTTCAGCTTGAATTTGCAACTTGTTTTGACATATGCAGTAGCTTGTCCCTTTTCATGTAGCCTGTTTGTTCAATTTGAACTTTGTAACTTGTTTTGGAATTATGCAGCCTTGTACATATTCATATGCTTGCAACATTATTTTCTTTCCCTCTTTGTGAACCAAGAGTTTTCTTGCGATTTGCAGAGAGGGAGAACAAACTTATTCCGGCCAATCACTTTTAATGATGAGTTTTTTATGATTAACTGTCTGCCCTTTTTAAATTCATCTGTGTTGACTTCTTTCTTCTCTTTTTGCAGGTAAATATCAGTTGGGCAATGGGGAGCATCAATAGAAGATGAAGACTTAGGAAACTTTAGGATGTAATTTTATTTTACTTTTAATCATTGTAATAAATATTATTATAAATACTTGTAAAAATTACTTGTATTTAAATAACACTTGTACCAATAATTAAAAATAAATAAAAGTCTTTTTGTCAGATATCTCTTTTATTTCACTGTTTATTTAATTATTTAAGTTTTCTTGAATTAAAATAACTGGAAGTAAATCCCAATTATTCTAACTTAGATAAAATAAATAATAAACATTGTAGTCTTGCAACTTCGCATTAATCAATAATAAACCCGACGTCCCAATTAAATATAAGCAATGCACAGTTAATCAAACAAACGTCCATATGCCTTTCCCTTTACTGATTAAACCAAACACTGCAAATTTTCAACCAGAAGCCTCAACTTCTAACCCAGAGGTTCAGTTTTTTTGAGAAACAAAACTGAAATCTTGAGCAGGCGTGAAAGCAGTGTAACAACCAATTAGTACACTGTGGATTCAAATTCTTCTGAAAATGCGCGTGCAAACCCTAATTCTTGATTTATTGTCAAAGAAGCGTCTGCCTGATCAAACCCTGAGCCAAACTCAACCAAACCCTAACAATCTGCTTGAACTGATTCTAAATCAATGGAAACCCTAATTTTGTCTGACTGACGAGAAAAGTCTGTTTGACCGATTCTTGAGCCAATTTGAAAAATCAGGAAAAGCCCAAAGCTGTGATTTCTTGTAAAAAGAGGAGGGAAAATTTTGGGGTACAACAGTTGCCCCTGTTCAATCTTCTTGAACCCGAAGAGTTAGATTGGCAAGCTTGCCGTTCGTGACTCGAAGGTGAAAGGAGATTGGACACTAGAGTGCCCAAAAAATTTGCACTCGGTGATGTGATTGAGGGAATGGGCTTAAAGATGCCATTTGGTGATGGGCTTAAAGATGCCATTTGGTGATGGGCTTAAAGATTCCATCTGGAGATGTGACAGGGGGATGGGCTTAGAGATGCCATCTGGAAATTGCTGGTAGGAGGATGGGCTTAGAGATGCCATCTGGAAATGTTTGTTGAACTGTATGTCGTTGGTGAGTGGGTGAGTATCAGAAAGGTGTCCTTGTTTGGAACATCTTTGAACTGGTGGTCTGAACAAGCAATAGATTGACATCTGTGTTTGGAGAACCCGTAAATTGTTTTCAGAGGTCTTGAAGTTGAATAAGCAATAGATCAGCATCCATGTTGGGAAGCGTCCGTAAACTGTTTTCAAAAGTTGAGTCTGAACAAGCGATAGATTAACATCCGTGTTTGGAGAATCCGTAAACTGTTTTCAGAAGTTGAAGAATCTGAACAAGCGATAGGTTAACATCCGTGTCTGGAGAACCCGTGAACTGTTTTCAGAAGTCTTGAAGTTGAATAAGCAATAGAGCAGCCTCCATGTTGGGAAGCGTCCGTAAACTATTTTCACAAGTTGAGTCTGAACAAGCGATAGATTAACATCCGTGTTTGGAGAATCCGTAAACTGTTTTCAAAAGTTGAGTCTGAACAAGCGATAAATTAACATCTGTGTTTGGAGAATCCGTAAACTGTTTTCAGAAGTTTTGAAATGGTGAGGGAACCGGTGTAGGGTTGCCTGATGATGAGTCTGTGTAAAACTGCATCTTGGAAAGAAGTAATCGGTGTAGGGTTGCCTCATGATGGTCAAGTAGATAATTGTCCTGTCTGGTTTCAGTTATTAATCTCTGACCTGAGAAAGAAAGATAGTTTTCCTGGCTTGTTACAAGTATTAATCTTCAATCTCTTCATGTATTGTGATATCGGGAATGGGCTTACAGATGCCATTGAGAAATGATTGTTGAATTGCTTTTGGATGAGTGACAGAATTACATCTGAATCTGGATTGTATCTGGACTGTATTTGAATGAATCTGGAATAAGTATCAGAATGTCGCCATATCTGGGTCACGTCTGAACTGTCTCTGGAAGGAATCTGGAATAAGTATCAGAATATCGCCATGTCTGGGTCACATCTGAACTATCTCTAGAAGGAATCTCGGAAGATGATGATCTTTCCTGAAAAAGTAAAGAGTTAGTTGTATGCAATGTCATGATGTAATGAATTGTACTTCATCAATGTTTATGATATAGATGTAATGAATGTGCATGTAAGCGGATGAGCTGTCTTGCTGAGGATAGATGAATCCTGGATAGCCAAAGATAAAAGAGTCTTGACTGCTGCTGGGGAAAGTGAATCCTTGACTGCTGCAGGGGATTGGAAATCCTTTGATTGTTGAAAATGAGAAATCCTGGGACCACTGTTGGGGAATCAAGAGCTTGGGTTGTATGCCAATCTACTGGGGATTCCTGTCTTGAGGAGATCTTCACTGGAGGATATTTGAATACTCTGTGAGGAACTGAGAATGAGAGTCCTCATTCTGCTTGGGGATTGATAGTTGGAAGTTTTAGCTCCGCTGGGGATTGTAAGAATCTTTTGATTGCTGCAGGTATTGATCTGGGATCTTGAAAAGGTTGGTCGGTGAGATAGTTGTCCTGGCTGGTTTCAGGTATTAATCTCTGACCTGGGAAAGAAAAGCTTCCTGGCTTGTTTCAGGTATTACTCTTCAATCTCTTCATGTAGATGGTTTCCCTGGCTTGCTACAGGTATTACTCCACAATCAGTCGTCCACAGATATTTTCCTGGCTTGCTACAGGTATTAATCCGGAACTTGGAAAGGTTGGTCAAGGAGATACTGTCCTGGCTGGTTTCAGGTATTAATATCTGACCTGAGAAAGAAAAGCTTCCTGGCTTGTTTCAGGTATTACTCTTCAATCTCTTCATGTAGATAATTTCCTGGCTTGCTACAGGTATTAATCCATAATCAGTCGTCCACAGATATTTTCCTGGCTTGCTACAGGTATTAATCCGGAACTTGGAAAGGTTGGTCAAGGAGATACTGTCCTGACTGGTTTCAGGTATTGATCTCTAATCTGAGAAAGAAAGGCTTCCTGGCTTGTTTCAGGTATTACTCTTCAATCTCTTCATGTAGATAATTTCCTGGCTTGCTACAGGTATTAATCCATAATCAGTCGTCCACAAATATTTTCCTGGCTTGCTACAGGTATTAATCCGAAACTTGAGAAAGGTTGGTCAATGAGATACTGTCCTGGCTGGTTTCAGGTATTAATCTCTGACCTGAGAAAGAAAGATAGTTTTCCTGGCTTGTTACAGGTATTAATCTCCAATCTCTTCATATAGATAGTTTTCCTGGCTTGTTACAGGTGTTGATCTACAATCAATCGTCCACAGATATTTTCCTGGCTTGCTACAGGTATTAATCTGGAACTTGGGTTATACTCCACTTTGAGAATGAGAATCTTCATTCTGTTGGGGGTCAGAAATTGGGAGTATACCAATCTTCTGAGGTTTTAAGGATGAGAGAGTCTTCATTCTTTGAGAGAAACAGATTTTTAGGAGCTTTAGTTGTCTGTTATTCTGTCGGTGGTTGTAACTTCCAGCAGGTGATGAAAGAATTCTGATGATGACCGCAATTTCCAGCAGGTGATGAAGGAAATTTTGAACGACCTTGAGATTGACATTCGAATGCCCCAAGTGATGGTGAAGGAGACTTGCCCCAAGTTGACTGAACTTTTGAGAGATTTGTTGAAATCTTGACTGGACTGCCCCAGGTTAATTGAACTTTGAAAGATCTGTTGAAACCTTGACTGGACTGCCCCAGGTGTGCTGGATAGTGACATGTCATGCCCCCTTGCTGATAGGAGATTTGTCGATGGAAGTGTCATCCTTTTTTGAAGTGATTTTGTTCACTGAGAGAGCTTTCGTTCATCGGATATTCATTGTGTGAATTTCTCCGCTGTCAAACAAACAACCAAATACAAACAATGATATTCAAGCAATGCAAAGTTTATGTTTGTCTCGAAGTTTTGAAAAATGCATTTTTTAGCAGAAAACTTTTTGTAAGACAAATTCAACACAAGATTTTAGGGAAAAGCCTTACAGGAGTCGGGATACCTTTTGTAACAGTATGCTTTCGAACTAACCCATGCTTCAATTAGGACTTTTGAAGGGTTGTAACGTGGCTTGGTTTACGGTTTAAGAAACAAAGGATAAAGGCTCAAAGGATATTTGTACCCACCCGCTCTTCGTGATGTTCTTCAATCCTAAGCTCAATTAATTGTGCGTCGCATTCTATTCGAATTTGGAACGACTTTTTTGTGATGGTTCACATCAGTTGAATTTTATGGAAGGCAGTCATCATTGCAACATTTTTTTTATTTCGTTTGAGGATTTGTAGTGACCTCGTTCTTTTGATTTGTTATCCCTAACTTTTACCTGACTGTTCCTGTTTTCGAGATTACAGTCAGCGGGATGCCCCAGCTTTCTTAAGCCTCCTTTATAGGTTTTGGCTTAGTGGGCTTTTTTCTTTTGAGAGGTAAAGATTGCCTATGCGATAAGGAACCATCATTGTCTTTTGATTCAAAGGAATGTCTTTCTTTTTTGATGTCATTCGTTGTATTACGAACTGAGAGTTTACGACTTCAATGCGCATCTTTTTTTGAATTAACTGAGAGACTACCCTGCCCCAGGTTTAAATCAAAGGTTTCAATTTGTTTAGAACAGAAAACTCCTACTTCTTTGGCTCGAAGGGGTTGACTAGGGATTATCTTCCTTATAACTCCAGTGTTTGGGAATTGAAAGAAATGCCTGTACATCATCAGCAAGGTCTGTTCAAAAGCATACTGTATGAGAATATGGTATTGTTTCGTCATCCTCCCTCTAAAGGCTTGCAGCTTTTTATCAAGAGTTAAATATCATAAAGAAAGCATAAGAGTAGTGAAAACTAATGGATGAATTCAAGACAAACATATGCAATGCATTAATGAAACAAAGTTTGACATTAATAGATAATTGTTTGAATAACAAAAGAAATTACAACTTTGAAAATTCAAATGAAACAAAAACATTCTCAATGATTTGGCATAGGAGCAGTGATCATGCTAGAGTCTCCGGAGGGTCAAACTCGGTCTCCTTGGCAACAATCATGTCTTGGACCTTGTTCTTCAGAGCCCAACAACTGTTTGTGTCATACCCTGGGCTACCACAATGATAAGCACATCTTGCATCCGGGTTGTAGTTCGGAGAAGAAGTCTTAGGGTTCGGATGAGGAGCCTTCAATGTAATCAGCTCTTTCTTCAACATGTGTTGTAGTGCTTGAGCTAGTGACATGTTGATCCTGGTATATTGTCTTTTGGGCGCGTCTGGCCTTCGTTGATTTCCCCTTTGCTGTTGTTGGTGTGACGCAGAACCAGAGATCAGGACTGCCCCTACGTGTTGGTCACGGTGACTCTTTTGACTGTTCGCCGCATTGGACTCTTTCTTTCCATTGTAGGGAATTATCTGAGTATCCGAGGGTGTAGCTCCTTGGATCTTTCCACTTTTGATGCCAGCTTCGACCCTTTCGTCGGTCAGTATTAGCTCGGTGAACCCGACTGAGGAGCTTCCAATTAAGTGATTGAAGAGAGGCCCTTTCAAAGTTCCCATGAAGATGTCAATCAACTCTCTGTCAGTTAAAGGGGGTTGCACCCTACCAGCCAGATCTCTCCACTTTTGAGCGTATCCTTTGAAGCTCTCGTCGGAACCCATGGTCATGTTCTGCAACTGCACACGAGTTGGTGCAAGATCAACATTGTACTGATATGTTTGTAAAAAGCCATAGCTAAATCTTCCCAGGTGTGGATGCGAGAACTCTCCAATTGATAGAACCACTCGAGTTGAGCCCCTACCAGGCTTTCTTGGAAGAAATGGATCCAAAGCTTTGGATCAGTTGTGTATGGTTGAATCTTGCGGACATAAGATTTTAGATGCATCTTAGGGCAAGAGACTCCATCATACAGGGCCAAGGTAGAGACTTTGAACTTTGGAGGGATGACCAATCTCGAAACCAAACCCATGTCTCCTAAATCCAAGCCAGGTATTTGTTGAACCTCCATAGCATTGAGGCGATCCTCCAACTGTTTGTACTTGTCATCAGTGGGAGGATATTGTTCTTCGGAGTAGTCAGCTTCATCAATCTCCAAATTGTGGTATTCTTCAAAACTGGCCCCTATGCTGGGTGGAGTTGAAAGATCTAGGGTTTTAGGTCTTCTCTTCAGGATGCCCGTTGCCTTCTTGGACTTTTTCTTCTTGTCTTTGAGAAGGAGAGCTTTCAGATCCTCTTGCCCTTTACCCACACTCAGAAGCATTTGTTGGAATTGAGCGTTTTGAGCTTGGAGGTCTTTCACCGTTTGTTCCATATCCATCTTACTGAAATAAACAGTAGGAAGATAAGGAGACCTGTATGGGAGAAACCTGTTATGCAATGATATGTATGATATATGTATGCAATGTTTTCAAGGATCTCTTGGGGTAAACACAAGAGAATGTTAGAGGTTGAACTTCGATCTTTGATTGGAGAACTTTACACCGGTGGATGTCTTTCCACGAGAATCAAGCTCACCATGTCAAGTGGGTCATAGCCCCTGATTCAAGTTGTTGCACTTGATCTTTGATGGCATTTGTTTAGAGGAGAAACCTCTTGCCCCTTGGTAGACGTCTGGTTCAACGTAACCCTGCATCAAAAGACCCTCGAGATCCTTGAAATAGTTATTGAAAATGCTATGGTATGATGTCATGATGTTATGTACATGTATGCAAAAGTAAGCAAGTGTATATACAAGCAATCATATTCACACAAAGCAAACAAGTCCTTAGGTTTAGGCTTGCATGGGGTTTGTAGGTAAGTACCCTCTTGAAGTTAGTTGGCTCATCCTGTCCTAAAATAGAAACCGGGTTCTAAGGAGCTCAATATCACTGGATTATTTTCTGTGTTCATTGTTTTAGTTTAGCCACTTAACTGACGGCCAAAATATTCCAAGAAAACAATCCTCAATGAGTGTAGTATCGAGTATCTACCAACTTCGGACTGCACCAAAGTCGGTCATCTCACTACCCCCAAAAAAGGCTAAGATGGTCAAGTAAGGTTCTAAGAGTTCGTTAGTGCTTCATGACATCACTCAGCGGCCCCGTACTCTCCTTGATTGAACTCAAGGGTTACCGGTACTCACAAATATGTCACACTAACATAGCTTACTGCTTCAACCATGTCGGTATACCCCGCACAGTTCCCTCACAGTTTTATTGCTATTTACCTAAAAAGGTGCCCCCAAATCCGGGTGTAGGATTTACAACAAACCCAAACAAGGACCCAAAAAGTAAAGCAATCAAGGCAATCAAAGCAAGTATGTAAAGGTGATCTAAAACCCTAAGGTAACCCCACTTTTAAATTTCTCCCCAGCAGAGTCGCCAGTTTTGTGATACGGTGGGAGAACTGACTTGAGGTTTTGCGTTTGTTTTCGCACTTGTTCGGTTTAGCAAGAGTCACCACCAACTTTTTATTTTATCCTAAAGGAAAGGTTAAAAAGCACAGGAAAAAACCTTTGAGATGTTTTCGTGGGTTCGGGGGGGTAGATTATGAAAAGGGAAGGTATTAGCACCCTTTTCATCCATGGTTATCCATGGGCTCTTAGTTACTTGTTTTAGATCACTTGCCTTTGCTTTTCAATTGTTTGAAATGGTGCTTTGTGTGTGTGGTTTTGAAAATGTTTTGAAAAATATGCCTTTGTCTAGGCAACCCTTGTAACAATTCTTTACTCGAATGTTTTACAAAAGGTGTTTGTCTTTTTGAAAAGATGTTTCAAGGTTTTGAAAGTTGTTTTGGAATTGTGTTGTGGAGTGTGTTTTGAAAAATGGCAAGGATTTGTTTCGCAAGTTTGTCAAGTAACCAAGAGGTATCTACCCTAAATTTCTCAAAGATCTTTCCTATGTTTTAACCCTTTTAACAGTATTGTTCCACCATTGTATTTGGTGGACAATCTTGTGTTAGGATGTTAACGGGACGGGCGCGGGTCATCGTTTAGACCATGAAAGCAATAGCGTCAAGTGTCTTTGGCAATTTGCTTGAGGGACTATGATCATTTTGTTTAGGCAACTTCGAAAGCGTCATCGAGGGACTATGATCATTTGATTTGTTTTTGTTTTGCCAAAGATACTTGACATGCAAACATGGCTTATTTTTTAAGGCAACGAGCGGGATTACCCTAGGGGTGCAAGTGGAATTGTATTGGTTTTCATGCATTTGTCTTTGTATTAGGTTATCTAGCGGTTGATTTTGAATCTTCGCATACAAACCCTAATTACTATACAATATATAGAAAACGATAAATTGCGGGAATTTAAAGTCTAAGCTATTACAAATAAGTATCCGGGAATGGGGGTACAAATATTTACAAATGGGGATGAGTCTTATCAGGATAGTAGTGTCCAAATAATATTTACAACCAAATTGAATCGCATTCTCAATGTAAAATATAGCAATGTATAAGAATAAAAGAGAATCAAAAGTAATGTAAAAAGTATTTGTTAAAGTGTATGTGATTATTTACAAGTGATGCGAATATTAACCTAATGTATTTACTAAGTATTTATTATTTTTGTGTTTTTTTGTTAATTATATAAACAAAAGGTTTAAAAGAAAAGAAAATAAAAATATTTAAGTTAAATAAAATTAATGTTTATGTATTTCAGTTATATACAAAAGTTTCAATTAAAAAAAAGTTCTAAAGAGAAAATTGTTTAAACCTAATAAAATCTAATATTTACATTTCAAGCGTGATAAACAGTATTAGTAAGATTTTTTACAAAAAAGGAAATTAATGTATTATTTTTATTTAACAAAAATATTTGTTTAGGTTATATATAAAAAGTAAAGTGATAGAAAAAATAGTATTAGTTTGAGTAAAATAAAATAAAAAAGGATAAAAGATTAGATGGGCTTGGTGTTATATTGTTTGGCCCAAACAAAAGAGCAAACAAAGTCAGAGAAGGGAGGTGAGGCGCCTAAATCAATTAGGCCTAAGGGGTTTTTGTACATGGGGCAGGCCCAACCGGGTTTTACAAAGAATTTGGGGTTTGTTTTGTTGGCTTCAGAGTTAGGGTTACACAGTTTTTCTTAGAACGGCGCTCTCATCTTCTCCTTCTTCGCCTCTTCACTTTCTCAAGCCATGGTTTCTGACGCTTTTCTCCATGCCTCCGGCCACTAGGACACTACTTCAACCTTTTCCTCCCTAAGATCGCTCAGGCGGTGATGAAAAATGAAGGTATTGATTCCTGCTTTTCATGTTTTAGGGTTTTCGGACTTTCTCTCGCATGTTATTAATTTCTACACGTTATTGATTTTTACGTGTTGTTTGTGTTCATGAGGTATATCAATGGACTGAGGGAGTAGAAGGCGATACCTTTGGGGAAAGGACGGAGGTGGACCGGCGGTATCCTCAGGCGGCCGGAGGCGGGGACGCAATGATAAAGGCTTCCTGGTACTTGTATCTTGCTTTTGTGTTTTATGATGACGCTTTGCTTCTGAAAATGCTTGTATAATTTCTTTTCCTCTTCTTCTGATTACTGGCCTCTGAATATTAATGATGTTGATTCTGAGTTGCCTTTGAGATCTTTGGCTTTGGCTTGCTCAATGATGAACCTTGGTTCTGAGAGATTTGGACTTTTTTATGATTTTAAAATGTTGAATTTCTGAGATGCTTGCTTTGATGACTGTATGCTTGGTTTCTCGATGATGAACTTTTTGTTCTGAGAGCTTGTTTGGATATGTGTGATTATGACTTTTGATGAACTTTTGTGTTCTTTGATAATGATGATGATTTCGAATCTGAGATGCTTTTGATATGCTTATTTGTTTGACTCTGTGATGATGGATTGCAATAGTTGATGTTTTGGATTTTGGAATGAAGGCAGGCCTATGTTTGTACAAAGGTTTGTTTGAGTTTGGTTATTTGGAATGGCTTGTGGGCTTCTGGTTTGAAGGATGTTAGGTTTGCTTTGGGTTACTATGTCTTGAGTTTATGCAGGTTGATATGCTGGTTTTGATGTTTGTGGTTTGAAACAGGTTTACTGACTTCAGGCTTGTGTTTTGGCTTGAGGTTGAACCAGCTGAGGTTGGCTTAGACTTGAACAGGCTGTTTGTTTGCTTGACACGGGTTTTGAAAAGGCTTGTGTTTGAGATTTATGCAGGTTTTTAGGCTTTGGACACAGGTTTGTGTTTGACAGGATGGGGTTGCAAGCTTGTTGTTTCTGTTATGTGTTTTAGGCAGGATCCAACAAGTTGGAGGCAAGCTTGTGGTATATCTTGTTTTTGTGATATATTCTTTTGGTGTGTTATTCTGCCTTCTCCTTACAGTGTTAAGATAATGTTTGTTTTATATCTCTTAAGCTTGCCTCAACAACTATAAGCCTATACTTTTTTTACTCTCTTTCTCTCTCTATCAGAAAAGCATATTTTAATGCTTTACTGTCCTTTTTTTTCTGAAAAAGTGATGGCCTGGAAAATGATGACAATTTTTGAATATGTTGCTTGCATTGTTAGTTTTGCTCTGCATATCTTCTTTCTTCAGATTTTATGCATTTGGTGTACTTGTTGACAACTTTATGACAGTTCTTGAACTTGTGACTTAGTTGGCCATTTTGACTTAGTTTTGCTTTGTTTGATAGTGCAATTCAGTTTAGTTGATAGCTTTGCTTGTTTGTTCAATTTGAACTTTGCAACTTGTTGGTTTCAGCTTGACTTTGCAACTTGTTTTGACATATGCAGTAGCTTATCCCTTTTCATGTAGCCTGTTTGTTCAATTTGAACTTTGCAACTTGTTTTGGAATTATGCAGCCTTGTACATATTCATATGCTTGCAACATTATTTTCTTTCCCTCTTTGTGAACCAAGAGTTTTCTTGCGATTTGCAGAGAGGGCGAACAAACTGATTCCGGCCAATCACTTTTAATGATGAGTTTTTTATGATTAACTGTCTGCCCTTTTTAAATTCATCTGTGTTGACTTCTTTCTTCTCTTTTTGCAGGTAAATATCAGTTGGGCAATGGGGAGCACCAGTAGAAGATGAAGACTTAGGAAACTTTAGGATGTAATTTTATTTTACTTTTAATCATTGTAATAAATATTATTATAAATACTTGTAAAAATTACTTGTATTTAAATAACACTTGTACCAATAATTAAAAATAAATAAAAGTCTTTTTGTGAGATATCTCTTTTATTTCACTGTTTATTTAATTATTTAAGTTTTCTTGAATTAAAATAACTGGAAGTAAATCCCAATTATTCTAACTTAGATAAAATAAATAATAAACACTGTAGTCTTGCAACTTCGCATTAATCAATAATAAACCCGGCGTCCCAATTAAATATAAGCAATGCACAGTTAATCAAATAAACGTCCATATGCCTTTCCCTTTACTGATTAAACCAAACACTGCAAATTTTCAACCAGAAGCCTCAGCTTCTAACCCAGAGGTTCAGTTTTTTTGAGAAACAAAACTGAAATCTTGAGCAGGCGTCAAAGCAGTGTAACAACCAATTAATACACTGTGGATTCAAATTCTTCTGAAAATGCGCGTGCAAACCCTAATTCTTGATTTATTGTCAAAGAAGCGTCTGCCTGATCAAACCCTGAGCCAAACTCAACCAAACCCTAACAATCTTCTTGAACTGATTCTAAATCAATGGAAACCCTAATTTTGTCTGACTGACGAGAAAAGCCTGTTTGACCGATTCTTGAGCCAATCTGAAAAATCAGGAAAAGCCCAAAGCTGTGATTTCTTGTAAAAAGAGGAGGGCAAATTTTGGGGTACAACAGTTGCCCCTGTTCAATCTTCTTGAACCTGAAGATTTAGATTGGCAAGCTTGCCGTTCGCGACTCGGAGGTGAAAGGAGATTGGACACTAGAGTGCCCAAAAAATTTGCACTCGGTGATGTGATTGAGGGAATGGGCTTAAAGATGCCATTTGGTGATGGGCTTAAAGATGCCATTTGGTGATGGGCTAAAAGATGCCATCTGGAGATGTGACAGGGGGATGGGCTTAGAGATGCCATCTGGAAATTGCTGGTAGGAGGATGGGCTTAGAGATGCTATCTGGAAATGTTTGTTGAACTGTATGTCGTTGGTGAGTGGGTGAGTATCAGAAAGGTGTCCCTGTTTGGAACATCTTTGAACTGGTGGTCTGAACAAGCAATAGATTGACATCCGTGTTTGGAGAACCCGTAAATTGTTTTCAGAGGTCTTGAAGTTGAATAAGCAATAGATCAGCATCCATGTTGGGAAGCGTCCGTAAACTGTTTTCAAAATTTGAGTTTGAACAAGCGATAGATTAACATCTGTGTTTGGAGAATCCGTAAACTGTTTTCAGAAGTTGAAGAATCTGAACAAGCGATAGGTTAACATCCGTGTCTGGAGAACCCGTGAACTGTTTTCAGAAGTCTTGAAGTTGAATAAGCAATAGAGCAGCCTCCATGTTAGGAAGCGTCCGTAAACTGTTTTCACAAGTTGAGTCTGAACAAGCGATAGATTAACATCCGTGTTTGGAGAATCCGTAAACTGTTTTCAAAAGTTGAGTCTGAACAAGCAATAGATTAACATCCGTGTTTGGAGAATCCGTAAACTGTTTTTAGAAGTCTTGAAATGGTGAGGGAACCGGTGTAGGGTTGCCTGATGATGAGTCCGTGTAAAACTGCATCTTGGAAAGAAGGAACCGGTGTAGGGTTGCCTCATGATGTTCAAGTAGATAATTGTCCTGTCTGGTTTCAGGTATTAATCTCTGACCTGAGAAAGAAAGATAGTTTTCCTGGCTTGTTACAAGTATTAATCTTCAATCTCTTCATGTATTGTGATATCGGGAATGGGCTTACAGATGCCATTGAGAAATGATTGTTGAATTGCTTTTGGATGAGTGACAGAATTACATCTGAATCTGGATTGTATCCGGACTGTATTTGAATGAATCTGGAATAAGTATCAGAATGTCGCCATGTCTGGGTCACATCTGAACTATCTCTAGAAGGAATCTCGGAAGATGATGATCTTTCCTGAAAAAGTAAAGAGTTAGTTGTATGCAATGTCATGATGTAATGAATTGTACTTCATCAATGTTTATGATATGGATGTAATGAATATGCATGTAAGCGGATGAGCTGTCTTGTTGAGGATAGATGAATCCTGGATAACCGAAGATAAAAGAGTCTTGACTGCTTCCGGGGAAAGTGAATCCTTGACTGCTGCAGGGGATTGAAAATCCTTTGATTGTTGAAAATGAGAAATCCTGGGACCACTGTTGGGGAATCAAGAGCTTGGGTTGTATGCCAATCTAATGGGGATTCCTGTCTTGAGGAGATCTTCACTGGAGGATATTTGAATACTCTGAGGAACTGAGAATGAGAGTCCTCATTCTGCTTGGGGATTGATAGTTGGAAGTTTTAGCTCCGCTGGGGATTGTAAGAATCTTTTGATTGCTGCAGGTATTGATCTGGGATCTTGAAAAGGTTGGTTGGTGAGATAGTTGTCCTGGCTGGTTTCAGGTATTAATCTCTGACCTGGGAAAGAAAAGCTTGCTGGCTTGTTTCAGGTATTACTCTTCAATCTCTTCATGTAGATGGTTTCCCTGGCTTGCTACAGGTATTACTCCACAATCAGTCGTCCACAGATATTTTCCTGGCTTGCTACAGGTATTAATCCGGAACTTGGAAAGGTTGGTCAAGGAGATACTGTCCTGGCTAGTTTCAGGTATTAATATCTGACCTGAGAAAGAAAAGCTTCCTGGCTTGTTTCAGGTATTACTCTTCAATCTCTTCATGTAGATAATTTCCTAGCTTGCTACAGGTATTAATCCACAATCAGTCGTCCACAGATATTTTCCTGGCTTGCTACAGGTATTAATCCGGAACTTGGAAAGGTTGGTCAAGGAGATACTGTCCTGGCTGGTTTCAGGTATTGATCTCTGACCTGAGAAAGAAAGGCTTCCTGGCTTGTTTCAGGTATTACTCTTCAATCTCTTCATGTAGATAATTTCCTGGCTTGCTACAGGTATTAATCCATAATCAGTCGTCCACAAATATTTTCCTGGCTTGCTACAGGTATTAATCCGAAACTTGAGAAAGGTTGGTCAATGAGATACTGTCCTGGCTGGTTTCAGGTATTAATTTATGACCTGAGAAAGAAAGATAGTTTTCTTGGCTTGTTACAGGTATTAATCTCCAATCTCTTCATATAGATAGTTTTCCTGGCTTGTTACAGGTGTTGATCTACAATCAGTCGTCCACAGATATTTTCCTGGCTTGCTACAGGTATTAATCTGGAACTTGGGTTATACGCCACTTTGAGAATGAGAATCTTCATTCTGTTGGGGGTCAGAAATTGGGAGTATACCAATCTTCTGAGGTTTTAAGGATGAGAGAGTCTTCATTCTTTGAGAGAAACAGATTTTTAGGAGCTTTAGTTGTCCGTTATTCTGTCGGTGGTTGTAACTTCCAGCAGGTGATGAAAGAATTATGATGATGACCGCAATTTCCAGCAGGTGATGAAGGAAATTTTGAACGACCTTGAGATTGACATTCGAATGCCCCAAGTGATGGTGAAGGAGACTTGCCCCAAGTTGACTGAACTTTTGAGAGATTTGTTGAAATCTTGACTGGACTGCCCCAGGTTAATTGAACTTTGAAAGATCTGTTGAAACCTTGACTGGACTGCCCCAGGTGTGCTGGATAGTGACATGTCATGCCCCCTTGTTGATAGGAGATTTGTCGATGGAAGTGTCATCCTTTTTTGAAGTGATTTTGTTCACTGAGAGAGCTTTCGTTCATCGGATATTCATTGTGTGAATTTCTCCGCTGTCAAATAAACAGCCAAATGCAAACAATGATATTCAAGCAATGCAAAGTTTATGTTTATCTCGAAGTTTTGAAAAATGCATTTTTTAGCAGAAAACTTTTTGTAAGACAAATTCAACACAAGATTTTAGGGCAAAGCCTTACAGGAGTCAGGATACCTTTTGTAACAGTATACTTTCGAACTAACCCATGCTTCAATTAGGAATTTTGAAGGGTTGTAACGTGGCTTGGTTCACGGTTTAAGAAACAAAGGATAAAGGCTCAAAATATATTTGTACCCACCCGCTCTTCGTGATGTTCTTCAATCCTAAGCTCAATTAATTGTGCGTCGCATTCTATTCGAATTTGGAACGACTTTTTTGTGATGGTTCACATCAGTTGAATTTTATGGAAGGCAGTTATCATTGCAACATTTTTTTTTATTTCGTTTGAGGATTTGTAGTGACCTCGTTGTTTTGATTTGTTATCCCTAACTTTTGCCTGACTGTTCTTGTTTTCGAGATTACAGTCAGCGGGATGCCCCAGCTTTCTTAAGCCTCCTTTATAGGTTTTGACTTAGTGGGCTTTTTTCTTTTGAGAGGTAATGACTGCCTATGCGATAAGGAACCATCACTGTCTTTTGATTCAAAGGAATGTCTTTCTTTTTTGATGTCGTTCATTGTATTACGAACTGAGAGTTTGCGACTTCAATGCGCATCTTTTTTTGAATTAACTGAGAGACTACCCTGCCCCAGGTTTAAATCAAAGGTTTCAATTTGTTTAGAACAGAAAACTCCTACTTCTTTGGATCGAAGGGGTTGACTAGGGATTATCTTCCTTATAACTCCAGTGTTTGGGAATTGAAAGAAATGCATGTACATCATCAGCAAGGTCTGTTCAAAAGCATACTGTATGAGAATATGGTATTGTTTCGTCATCCTCCCTCTAAAGGCTTGCAGCTTTTTATCAAGAGTTAAATATCATAAAGAAAGCATAAGAGTAGTGAAAACGAATGGATGAATTCAAGACAAACATATGCAATGCATTAATGAAACAAAGTTTGACATTAATAGATAATTGTTTGAATAACAAAAGAAATTACAACTTTGAAAATTCAAATGAAACAAAAACATTCTCAATGATTTGGCATAGGAGCAGTGATCATGCTAGAGTCTCCGGAGGGTCAAACTCGATCTCCTTGGCAACAATCATGTCTTGGACCTTGTTCTTCAGAGCCCAACAGCTGTTTGTGTCATGCCCTGGGCTACCACAATGATAAGCACATCTTGCATCCGGGTTGTAGTTCGGAGAAGAAGTCTTAGGGTTCGGATGAGGAGCCTTCAATGTAATCAGCTCTTTCTTCAACATGTGTTGTAGTGCTTGAGCTAGTGACATGTTGATCCTGGTATATTGTCTTTTGGGCACGTCTGGCCTTCGTTGATTTCCCCTTTGCTGTTGTTGGTGTGACGCAGAACCAGAGATCAGGACTGCCCCTACGTGTTGGTCACGGTGACTCTTTTGACTGTTCGCCGCATTGGACTCTTTCTTTCCATTGTAGGGAATTATCTGAGTATCCGAGGGTGTAGCTCCTTGGATCTTTCCACTTTTGATGCCAGCTTCGACCCTTTCGCCAGTCAGTATTAGCTCGGTGAACCCGACTGAGAAGCATCCAATTAAGTGATTGAAGAGAGGCCCTGTCAAAGTTCCCATGAAGATGTCAATCAACTCTCTGTCAGTTAAAGGGGGTTGCACCCTACCAGCCAGATCTCTCCACTTTTGAGCGTATCCTTTGAAGCTCTCGTCGGAACCCATGGTCATGTTCTACAACTGCACACGAGTTGGTGCAAGATCAGCATTGTACTGATACTGTTTGTAAAAATCCATAGCTAAATCTTCCCAGGTGTGGATGCGAGAACTCTCCAATTGATAGAACCACTCGAGTTGAGCCCCTACCAGGCTTTCTTGGAAGAAATGGATCCAAAGATTTGGATCAGTTGTGTATGGTTGAATCTTGCGGACATAAGATTTTAGATGCATCTTAGGGCAAGAGACTCCATCATACAGGGCCAAGGTAGGGACTTTGAACTTTGGAGGGATGACCAATCCAGAAACCAAACCCATGTCTCCTAAATCCAAGCCAGGTATTTGTTGAACCTCCATAGCATTGAGGCGATCCTCCAACTGTTTGTACTTGTCATCAGCGGGAGGATATTGTTCTTCGGAGTAGTCAGCTTCATCAATCTCCAAATTGTGGTCTTCTTCAAAACTGGCCCCTATGCTGGGTGGAGTTGAAAGATCTAGGGTTTTAGGTCTTCTCTTCAGGATGCCCGTTGCCTTCTTGGACTTTTTCTTCTTGTCTTTGAGAAGGAGAGTTTTCAGATCCTCATTTGTTGGAATTGAGCGTTTTGAGCTTGGAGGTCTTTCACCGTTTGTTCCATATCCATCTTACTGAAATAAACAGTAGGAAGATAAGGAGACCTGTATGGGAGAAACCTGTTATGCAATGATATGTATGATATATGTATGCAATGTTTTCAAGGATCTCTTGGGGTAAACACAAGAGAATGTTAGAGGTTGAACTTCGATCTTTGATTGGAGAACTTTGCACCGGTGGATGTCTTTCCACGAGAATCAAGCTCACCATGTCAAGTGGGTCATAGCCCCTGATTTAAGTTGTTGCACTTGATCTTTGATGGCATTTGTTTAGAGGAGAAACCTCTTGCCCCTTGGTAGACGTCTGGTTCAATGTAGCCCTGCATCAAAAGACCCTCGAGATCCTTGAAATAGTTATTGAAAATGCTATGGTATGATGTCATGATGTTATGTACATGTATGCAAAAGTAAGCAAGTGTATATACAAGCAATCATATTCACACAAAGCAAACAAGTCCTTAGGTTTAGGCTTGCATGGGGTTTGTAGGTAAGTACCCTCTTGAAGTTAGTTGGCTCATCCTGTCCTAAAATAGAAACCGGGTTCTAAGGAGCTCAATATCACTGGATTATTTTCTGTGTTCATTGTTTTGGTTTAGCCACTTAACTGACGGCCAAAATATTCCAAGAAAACAATCCTCAATGAGTGAAGTATCGAGTATCTACCAACTTCGGACTGCACCAAAGTCGGTCATCTCACTACCCCTAAAAAAGGCTAAGATGGTCAAGTAAGGTTCTAAGAGTTCGTTAGTGCTTCATGACATCACTCAGCGGCCCCTTACTCTCCTTGATTGAACTCAAGGGTTACCGGTACTCACAAATATGTCACACTAACATAGCTTACTGCTTCAACCATGTTGGTATACCCCGCACGGTTCCCTCACAGTTTTATTGCTATTTACCTAAAAAGGTGCCCCCAAATCCGGGTGTAGGATTTACAACAAACCCAAACAAGGACCCAAAAAGTAAAGCAATCAAGGCAATCAAAGCAAGTATGTAAAGGTGATCTAAAACCCTAAGGTAACCCCACTTTTAAATTTCTCCCCAACAGAGTCGCCATTTCTGTGATACGGTGGGAGAACTGACTTGAGGTTTTGCGTTTGTTTTCGCACTTGTTCGGTTTAGCAAGAGTCACCATCGACTTTTTATTTTATCCTAAAGGAAAGGTTAAAAAGCACAGGAAAAAACCTTTGAGATGTTTTCGTGGGTTCGGGGGGTAGATTATGAAAAGGGAAGGTATTAGCACCCTTTTCATCCATGGTTATCCATGGGCTCTTAGTTACTTGTTTTAGATCACTTGCCTTTGCTTTTCAATTGTTTGAAATGGTGCTTTGTGTGTGTGGTTTTGAAAATGTTTTGAAAAAGATGCCTTTGTCTAGGCAACCCTTGTAACAATTATTTACTCGAATGTTTTACAAAAGGTGTTTGTCTTTTTGAAAAGATGTTTCAAGGTTTTGAAAGTTGTTTTGGAATTGTGTTGTGGAGTGTGTTTTGAAAAATGGCAAGGATTTGTTTCACAAGTTGGTCAAGTAACCAAGAGCTATCTACCCTAAATTTCTCAAAGATCTTTCCTATGTTTTAACCTTTTTAACAGTATTGTTCCACCATTGTATTTGGTGGACAATCTTGTGTTAGGATGTTAACGGGATGGGCGCGGGTCATCGTTTAGACCATGAAAGCAATAGCGTCAAGTGTCTTTGGCAATTTGCTTGAGGGACTATGATCATTTTGTTTAGGCAACTTCGAAAGCGTCATCGAGGGACTATGATCATTTAATTTGTTTTTGTTTTGCCAAAGATACTTGACATGCAAACATGGCCTATTTTTTAAGGCAACGAGCGGGATTACCCTAGGGGTGCAAGTGTGAATTGTATTGGTTTTCATGCATTTGTATTTGTATTAGGTTATCTAGCGGTTGATTTTGAATCTTCGCATACAAACCCTAATTACTATACAGTATATAGAAAGCGATAAATTGCGGGAATTTAAAGTCTAAGCTATTACAAATAAGTATCCGGGAATGGGGGTACAAATATTTACAAATGGGGATGAGTCTTATCAGGATAGTAGTGTCCAAATAATATTTACAACCAAATTGAATCGCATTCTCAATGTAAAATATAGCAATGTATAAGAATAAAAGAGAATCAAAAGTAATGTAAAAAGTATTTGTTAAAGTGTATGTGATTATTTACAAGTGATGCGAATAGTAACCTAATGTATTTACTAAGTATTTATTATTTTTGTGTTTTTTTGTTAATTATATAAACAAAAGGTTTTAAAGAAAATAAAATAAAAATATTTAAGTTAAAGAAAATTAATGTTTATGTATTTTAGTTTATATACAAAAGTTTCAATTAAAAAAAAGTTCTAAAGAGAAAATTGTTTAAACCTAATAAAATCTAATATTTACATTTCAAGTGTGATAAACAGTATTAGTAAGATTTTTTACAAAAAAGGAAATTAATGTATTATTTTTATTTAACAAAAATATTTGTTTAGATTATATATAAAAAGTAAAGTGATAGAAAAAATAGTATTAGTTTGAGTAAAATAAAATAAAAAAGGATAAAAGATTAGATGGGCTTGGTGTTATATTGTTTGGCCCAAACAAAAGAGCAAACAAAGTCAGAGAAGGGGGGTGAGGCGCCTGAATCAATTGGGCCTAAGGGGTTTTTGTACATGGGGCAGGCCCAACCGGGTTTTACAAAGAATTTGGGGTTTGTTTTGTTGGCTTCAGAGTTAGGGTTACACAGTTTTTCTTAGAACATCGCTCTCATCTTCTCCTTCTTCGCCTCTTCACTTTCTCAAGCCATGGTTTCTGACGCTTTTCTCCATGCCTCCGGCCACTAGGACACTACTTCCACCTTTTCCTCCCTAAGATCGCTCAGGCAGTGATGAAAAATGAAGGTATTGATTCCTGCTTTTCATGTTTTAGGGTTTTCGAACTTTCTCTCGTATGTTATTAATTTCTACACGTTATTGATTTTTACGTGTTGTTTGTGTTCATGAGGTATATCAATGGACTGAGGGAGTAGAATGAGATACCTTTGGGGAAAGGACGGAGGTGGACCGGAGGTATCCTCAGGCGGCCGGAGGCGGGGACGCAATGATAAAGGCTTCCTGGTACTTGTATCTTGCTTTTGTGTTTTATGATAACGCTTTGCTTCTGAAAACGCTTGTATAATTTCTTTTCCTCTTCTTCTGATTGCTGGCCTCTGAATATTAATGATGTTGATTATGAGTTGCCTTTGATATCTTTGGCTTTGGCTTGCTCAATGATGAACCTTGGTTCTGAGAGATTTGGACTTTTTGATGATTTTAAAATGTTGAATTTCTGAGATGCTTGCTTTGATGACTGTATGCTTGGTTTCTCGATGATGAACTTTTTGTTCTGAGAGCTTGTTTGGATATGTGTGATTCTGACTTTTGATGAACTTTTGTGTTCTTTGATAATGATGATGATTTTGAATCTGAGTTGCTTTTGATATGCTTATTTGTTTGACTCTGTGACGATGGATTGCAATAGTTGATGTTTTGGATTTTGGAATGAAGGCAGGCCTATGTTTGTACAAAGGTTTGTTTGAGTTTGGTTATTTGAAATGGCTTGTGGGCTTCTGGTTTGAAGGCTGTTAGGTTTGCTTTGGGTTACTATGTCTTGAGTTTATGCAGGTTGATATGTTGGTTTTGATGTTTGTGGTTTGAAACAGGTTTACTGACTTCAGGCTTGTGTTTTGGCTTGAGGTTGAACCAGCTGAGGTTGGCTTAGACTTGAACAGGCTGTTTGTTTGCTTGACACAGGTTTTGAAAAGGCTTGTGTTTGAGATTTATGCAGGTTTTTAGGCTTTGGACACAGGTTTGTGTTTGACAGGCTGGGGTTGCAAGCTTGTTGTTTCTGTTATGTGTTTTAGGCAGGATCCAACAAGTTGGAGGCAAGCTTGTGGTATATCTTGTTTTTGTGATATATTCTTCTGGTGTGTTATTCTGCCTTCTCCTTACAGTGTTAAGATAATGTTTGTTTTATATCTCTTAAGCTTGCCTCAACAACTGTAAGCCTATACTTTTTTTACTCTCTTTCTCTCTCTATCAGAAAAGCATATTTCAATGCTTTACTATCCTTTTTTTTTCTGAAAAAGTGATGGCCTGGAAAATGATGACAATTTTTGAATATGTTGCTTGCATTGTTAGTTTTGCTCTGCATATCTTCTTTCTTCAGATTTTCTACATTTGGTGTACTTGTTGACAACTTTATGACAGTTCTTGAACTTGTGACTTAGTTGGCCATTTTGACTTAGTTTTGCTTTGTCTGATAGTGCAATTCAGTTTAGTTGACAGCTTTGCTTGTTTGTTCAATTTGAACTTTGCAACTTGTTGGTTTCAGCTTGACTTTGTAACTTGTTTTGACATATGCAGTAGCTTGTCCCTTTTCATGTAGCCTGTTTGTTCAATTTGAACTTTGCAACTTGTTTTGGAATTATGCAGCCTTGTACATATTCATATGCTTGCAACATTATTTTCTTTCCCTCTTTGTGAACCAAGAGTTTTCTTGCGATTTGCAGAGAGGGCGAACAAACTTATTCCGGCCAATCACTTTTAATGATGAGTTTTTTATGATTAACTGTCTGCCCTTTTTAAATTCATCTGTGTTGACTTCTTTCTTCTCTTTTTGCAGGTAAATATCAGTTGGGCAATGGGGAGCATCAGTAGAAGATGAAGACTTAGGAAACTTTAGGATGTAATTTTATTTTACTTTTAATCATTGTAATAAATATTATTATAAATACTTGTAAAAATTACTTGTATTTAAATAACACTTGTACCAATAATTAAAAATAAATAAAAGTCTTTTTGTCAGATATCTCTTTTATTTCACTGTTTATTTAATTATTTAAGTTTTCTTGAATTAAAATAACTGGAAGTAAATCCCAATTATTCTAACTTAGATAAAATAAATAATAAACACTGTAGTCTTGCAACTTCGCATTAATCAATAATAAACCCGGCGTCCCAATTAAATATAAGCAATGCACAGTTAATCAAACAAACGTCCATATGCCTTTCCCTTTACTGATTAAACCAAACACTGCAAATTTTCAACCAGAAGCCTCAGCTTCTAACCCAGAGGTTCAGTTTTTTTGAGAAACAAAACTGAAATCTTGAGCAGGCGTCAAAGCAGTGTAACAACCAATTAATACACTATGGATTCAAATTCTTCTGAAAATGCGCGTGCAAACCCTAATTCTTGATTTATTGTCAAAGAAGCGTCTGCCTGATCAAACCCTGAGCCAAACTCAACCAAACCCTAACAATCTGCTTGAACTGATTCTAAATCAATGGAAACCCTAATTTTGTCTGACTGACGAGAAAAGTCTGTTTGACCGATTCTTGAGCCAATCTGAAAAATCAGGAAAAGCCCGAAGCTGTGATTTCTTGTAAAAAGAGGAGGGCAAATTTTGGGGTACAACAGCCGGGATGCCCTTGTTTTTCCTAGGTGTGTCAACCTAAAGGGTCTCTTATGCGTAGTATCTTTTGACTATGTCTACGTTCACAGGGTGCGGCAGGTCGTCGCATCCATGGTGGTCAAGATCGTTGCTCCACCAGAGAAAATGCTTTTCATTACAAATGGTTGTTCGTAGGTAGGAGTCCACTTGCCCCTGGGATCACCTTGCGGTAGTATGATGCGTTTGATCACCAAATCCCCGACTTGATAAACTTGGCGTCTGACCTTTTTGTTGAAAGCCTTGATCATTTGTTTTTGATACATTTGATCATGACAAACAGCAGTAAGCCTTTTCTCATCAATCAAGTTCAGTTGATCAAGTCGAGTCTGGACCCAATCGTCTTTGTTCAGACCTGCATCCTTCATGATTTTCAAAGAGGGTATCTGGACCTCAATAGGAAAGACAACCTCCATGTCGTATACCAGAGAGTAGGGTGTTGCCCTGGTTGATGTGCGAGATGTGGTACGATACCCGTGGAGAGCGAATGGTACCATCTCATGTCAGTCTTTGTACGTGACTGTCATTTTCTGTATGATCTTTTTAATTTTCTTATTTGCAGCTTCGACAACACCATTCATCTTTGGCCGGTAAGGGGAAGAATTGTGATGCTGGATCTTGAATTGCTCCCACAGGGCGGTGATTATAGTATTGTTTAGATTCGTACCATTGTCTGTGATGATCCTCTCTGGGATACCATACCGACAGATGAGATTATGTTTAATAAACCGGGCTACAATATTCTTGGTCACAGAAGCGAAAGAGGCTGCCTCAACCCACTTTGTAAAATAGTCAATGGCCACTAAGATGAAGCGGTTTCCATTGGAGGTTGTTGGTTTGACTTCCCCAATCACATCGATGCCCCACATAGCAAAGGGTCAAGGAGCCGTCAAGACATTCAGAGGAACCGGAGGTACGTGCACCTTGTCAGCGTAGATCTGAAACTTATGGTAGGTTCGAGAGTGTTGATAGCAATCTGCTTCCATGGTAGACTAGTAATAGCCTTCCCGTAGGATTTTCTTTGCCATCATATGCCCACTGGAATGGGTGCCAAAAGTGCCCTCATGTAGATCAACCATGATCTTTTCTGCTTCAACCTTATCTACACAACGAAGTAACACTGAGTCATGGTTGCGTTTGTAGAGAATGCCATTACTAAGGAAGAATTTAGCAGAGAATCTCCTTAAGAACTTCTTATCATTGACTGAAGCTCCTTCCGGATATTCTTGAGCCTCGATATACCTCTTGACTTCGTGAAACCAAGGCTGGTCCACTACTTCTTCAGTATTAATCTCGTGACAGTGAGCTGGTTTATCCATTCGTTCAATGGTGATCAGGAGGAGCTTCGTTATCCCATTTAAGTTTAAACATGGATGACATTATAGCTAGTGCATCTGCTAGCTTATTTTCTTCTCGCGGGAAATGCTCGAAGGTAATCTTCTCAAAATGTGGGATCAATGTCAACACATGTTCTTTGTAAGGGATAAGGTTAGGGTGTTTAGTGTCCCATTCCCCTTTGATCTGGCTGATGACCAAAGCTGAATCTCTGAATACATTTAAGGATTTGATCCCCAAGTATATGGAAGCTTTGAGACCAAAAATGCACGCTTCGTATTCTGCCATGTTATTTGTACAATTGAAGCAGAGTCTTGCTGTAAAGGGAGTATGACATCCTTCAAGAGATATGAGTACAACTCCAATACCATTGTCGAGTGTGTTGGACGCCCCATCAAAAACAAGGGTCCATCGGGATCCTTGTTCAGGTTCGTCATATGGTCTGAATTCTTCACATTTATTTACCATCATGATGTCTTCATCTGGAAATTCAAACTTCATGGACTGGTAGTCTTCCACAGCTTGGTGAGCAAGGTGATCAGCTAGTACACTGCCCTTTATTGCTTTCTGGGTAGTATACAGTATGTCATATTCTCTCAGGATCATCTTCCATCTCGTTGTTCTTCCAGAGAGGGCAGGTTTCTCGAAGATGTATTTTGTTGGATCCATTTTAGATATCAATAAGGTAGTATGGGTCAACATATACTGTCTTAGCCGGCGAGCAACCCATGCCAGAGCGCATCAAGTTTTCTCGAGCAGTGAATATCTTATTTCACAGTCGGTAAACTTTTTGCTCAGGTAATAAATAGCATGCTCTTTTTGTCCAGACTCGTCATGCTGCCCCAGCACACACCCCATTGAATTTTCCAAAATAGTTAGATACATGATCAATGGTCTTCCCTCGACTGGTGACATCAGAACAAGAGGCTCTTGTAAGTACTCTTTGATATTATCGAAAGCAGTTTGACATTCATCATTCCATTTGACTACTTGATCTTTCTTCATTAATTTGAAGATTGGTTCACTAGTAGCTGTCAGGTGAGAAATGAATCTGGAAATGTAGTTTAAGCGTCCCAAAAATCCTCTGACTTCCTTCTCGGTACGAGGAGCAGGCATCTCTTGTATCACAGCTTGTACTTCTTTAGTCTCTCAAAGAGTTTCTGCAAATGGTCAAGATGCTCTTCTTCTGTTTGAGATCTAGCTATCATGTCGTCCACATAGACCTCTATTTCGTGATGTATCATATTGTGAAATAGAGCTACCATGGCACGTTGATAGGTTGCCCCATCATTCTTCAGCCCGAATGGCATAACCTTGTAGCAGAATGTGCCCTACTGTGTGACAAAGGTTGTTTTTTCCATGTCCTTAGACGCCATTTTGATTTGGTTGTAGCCTGAGAAACCGTCCATGAAGGAAAACACTTTGTGCTGTGATGTATTGTCAACTAAAATATCAATGTGGGGAAGTGAGAAATCATCCTTAGGGCTCGCTCGATTCAAATATCTGTAGTCCAGGAACATTCGTACCTTGCCGTCCTTTTTGGGCACGAGAACAACATTGGCAACCCATTGTGGATAGGAGGTGACGGCCAAGAATCCGACATTGAGTTGTTTCATGACTTCTGCTTTGATCTTCTCTAACATGTCTGGTCGCATGTGACGGACTTTTTACTTCACCAATGGACAATCTTCTTTTGTATGTAGACGATGTACTACGATATCTGCATCAAGTCCAGGCATGTCTTCATACGAACAGGCAAAGACCTCAACATAATCGTGTAGCAACTGAATCAAACGCTCTTTGACACTGGGTTCCAAATTGGAACCCACCTTGACTTCTCTTTTGTCTTCTTCGATACCTAGGTTGATTGTTTCCACTGGTTCCTCATGGGGATGAATGGTCCTCTCTTCTTGTTGTAGTAACCTGGCGAGTTCCCCTGGTACTTCACAATCTTCCTCACCTTCATCTTCGGCTTGGTAGATTAGATTTTCAGAGTCACAGAAAGCCATAGTAGAACCGTTACCCATGGGATCCCGAGTGGATGTAGACCTACATTGTGAGTGTGAGTGTGTGTAAGAGTAAGCTATCTTTGAAAGAAATGAAAAATGTAAAAAAGAAAAACAATGAGCACAAAGTTTGTATGCAAAAACGTCCATGATTCATTGATGTCATATGGAAATAAGATTATAACCCTTACAAAAGGACCATTGTGCCTCGGGTAAGACACAAGGTTTTAAGAGTCTGAATTGTTTTAATATTACAGATCCAACAAAATGTAAAGACAAATTACTGTGGGATAAAAGTGATTGGGACAAAATCTCTAGCCTCCCAGTTGTTGAGCCCTCCACTGACATTTGGGTAAACCCAAACCTCCAGATTATAGTTGTCTTCATCACCCTCCACTGCATTGACTTCACGGTCGTTGATCTTCAAGGATGGTCCTCCGGCACGAGCGCGACGTACAACTTTCTGGGCTCCTGAAGTGAAACCCAAATCGAATTTGTCAGATTTCTATGGGATATCTGGGAGTTGACCCCAAATAGTGCTCCCACCTTCTTCTATCACTGCCTTGGCATCCTTCAAAGATGACATCTTGAGCGGAGGCCTTGTGATCTTGGGAACTTGAGACACAACTTTGGTTACTGCCACAGTCTGCATGACTTCTTCAAAGTGCTGGAATGGAGTTTCAATAAATTCACCATCTAATTCCACATATCTGAAGGAATTTAGATGGATGACCATATACTCCTCTTCTCCATGAACAGTGATGATTTTCCCTTGAATTGGATATTTCAGCATTAGATGCAACGTCGAGGTAACGACAACAGCATTGTGAATCCATGGTCGGCCTAATAAGCAGGAATATGAAGGGCGAATATCCATTACATAAAAAGTTGAATCAAATGTTTGGGTTCCAACCTTTATGGGGATGTCCACTTCCCCATGCACCACCCTCTTTGACCCGTCAAAGGCTCTCACTACTATGTTGCTCGGTTTCAATGTCAATCCTTCACAGTCAAGCCTATCAAGAGCCTTTTTAGGAAACACATTTAAAGACGAACCAGTGTCCACCAAAACATGAGCCAGGGCCGTGCCCCTGCATTCCAATGAGACATGCAATGCCTCATTATGCTTCCTCCCCCTTGGCGTTAAATCAACATCTGAAAAACCTAAACCATTATCTGCAGTCAAGCTGGCTATGCAGTCTTGGGACTGATCGGCAGATGTTTCTTGGGGTACATGAGCAGTTTTGAGGAACTTTACCAAGGATTTTGCATGAGCCTCGGAACATAACAATAAAGCCAGCATGGAAATTTTTGATGGAGTTTGCCCTAGTTGCTCAACTACATTGTAGTCGCTTCTTTTTATGATCTTTAGAATTTCCTCCATCTCTTTGCGGGAGGTCTCAGGGATAGCCACTGATTGTGCCTTTGTCCAGATAGGCTCAACCATAATACCTTTACCTCGAGTCTCGGTTGACTCGATAGCAGGAATGTCAGTAGGGGTGATAACAGTTTTGTCAACAGGAGTATTAGCAGAGGTGATTGTAGGACTGGGAATAGCCTTTGGAGGAGCAACAGCAACAAGAATGATTACGGGTCCAAAAATAGATTTTGGAGGAGCGATTTTTGGAGAGAATACCCTTCTGCTCCGGGTTATCTTGCTATTCCCTGCAATGTTACTGATATCAGAGTCATCTTTATCAGAACTTGAATCTTTAGCAGCTGGTCAATCTTGCTTAATACTATGGTAGTAGACATCACCTCCATAATTCTAGGGGACAATTTTGTTTGATGAATACGGGATTGGTCCAGGCATTATAATTATCAACGGAGCTACTTTAGGAACTGATGTAATTCCAACAAGTCTTTTGGTGGAGACACTGGAAGAATTGTCGGAAATGGTCACGATGGAAACATCATTATTAGAAACAGTTGGAATTGAAGTCTTCTCAAACAAAATCTCCTTATTATCTATTAGGCATTGAACGCCTGCTTTTAACAAAGGACAGCTGGCTGGTAAGGATAAACAAAAATGACAGCTTTCATCACATCCTGGGAATACACCGGCATTTAACAAGTTCTTTTTGATAGTTAGGAGTGGGGTCACAAGTTCATCAACCAAAGTAACAAACATATCTTCATCAATGGCGTTGACATTACGGTCGTGCTTGGGCATAAGGGCAGTGATTACATTGGGAATTTCTGGCTCGTCGAACTCAATCTCTTTGGCTTCAAGAAGGTTTTGTACTTTGTTCTTCAGAGCCCAACAGTTGTTAGTGTCATGGCCATGACTCTCATAATGGTATGCACAACGGGCATTAGGATGGTAGTGAGGAGAGGTTATGTTAGGGTTCTTTGGAGCTTCTTTCAAAGTGACTAGATTGGATCTTAACAAATGCGGCAATACTTAAGATAATGTCATATTAATTCGGGTGAACTGTTTGACTGGTCTTTCCGTTCTTGGCTGGTTACTTCTTTGCTGAGTCAGTACAGGTTTAGGAATCATTACAACCCCCACCATTGGACAATGTTCAACCCTATCTTGAATTCTCTGAGGATATACAACAACAACTTCTTTCTTTCTGATGAATAGTTTCTTTACAGCAGCAGAGGATGCATATTTTTGAATCTTTCCATTCTTTATCTCAGCTTCTACCCTTTCTCCAGTCAATATCAATTCAGTAAAACATGCCGATGAACTCCCAATTAAGTGGTTGAATAAAGGACCAGACAAGGTTCCCAAAAACATATCTACCAACTCTCTTTCAGATAGGGGAGACTGGACTCTTCCTGCTAAGTCTCTCCATTTTTGCGCGTAGTCCTTAAAGCCTTCACTTGAAACCATGGCCATACTCTGGAGTTGAGTACGGGTGGGCGCAAGATCAGCATTGTATTGGTATTGTTTGTAAAAGGTAGTAGCCAGATCTTCCCAGTTATGAACATTGGCTCTTTCTAACTGATAAAACCAATCAAGTTGAGTTCCAAACAGACTGTCTTGGAAGAAGTGTACCCATAAATCCTTGTCAGCAGTATGAGGCTGGATTTTCCTCACATAGGACCGGAGATGCATTTTGGGACATGAAACTCCATCATATTTGGCGAACACCGGTGCTTTGAATTTTGGAGGGATGACAATCCCAAATACAAACCCCAATTCCTCAAAGTCCAATCCAGGCACTTTTTGGATTTCCATTGCACTTAACCGTTCTTTTAGATGCTTATACTTATCGTCGGCTGGAGGATATTGTTCTTCAGAATAATCTTCATCTTCCTCTTCTAAATCTGGCTGAATAACTGCTTCCTTGCCTTTCCCATATTGATTGTCTTTCTCACCAGATGACGTAGCAAAGTCTAAAGTCCTTCTTGCTTGTCCTTGGAATCTTCTTCCCATGTTTAGAACTCCGGTTATTTTATTTTTCTTCTTTTTCTCATACCCAGCAAGGTCTTCAACTCTTCTTGTCCTTTGGCTAGAGTTAAGAAAATTTGTTGAAACTGAGAATTTTGGGCTTGGAGGTCCTTCACCGTTTGCTCGAGATCGATCTTACTGAAATAAACAGTAGAAAGATGAGGAGACTTGTTGGAAGAAACATGCATATGTTATGATGAATGGTAAATGCATATGCAATGATTTTAAGGAATTTAAAGATTCAAATTTGTTTTAGACAAAAAGGAAACACACGTTATATTAATAAATTAAAGCTTGAGTACATCAATTCCTCTTTGGGAAAAATAATACAAAAAACTCTAAGATAAAAAGGTAGTGTGCATCCTCTTTGGTGTGATGTAGGCATTCAGAGTCTGCTCCTCATGAAGCTGCTTAGTGAGTTCCAAAACCTTCTTCTTGCTAGCGTAGAATTGGGCTTCGAAGGTGTCTCGCTCTCCCTTGAGTTGTATCCAATATCTTTGTAAGTCTTCAAGAGAGGTGGGCATGTCAGGATGTAGGATAATGTATGGAACATCTCCTTCCATAACAGGCTCAATGATCACTGGGAGAATGGAGGGATAAGGCATCATAAGACTCTGAGCATGAGTTCATACCCATTTGAGGTAAGGCTCAAGAGGGATGGAATTCTTGTGCCCCAATGTCTTTCTATCTACCTTGTACAACATCCTCCAAGCTTAGATAAACCTCTGGTGAAGACCTTGATCTTTTTTCTCGTAGTCAAATACCAAACCTTGAATGAGCATCTCAAGTGGGCCATCCCTTATGGCGTAACCAAATTGTCTTAAGGTTAAGCAGGCGTTGTAGGTGATACCTCCCCTAATGCCAAGTAAGGGGACATTATGGAATTCTCCACAATGATCGATAATAGTAACATTCTCTATAGATCGGGAACACCAATGGATGTTTGAATGTTTGAGCGTCATCAACCTTTGTGACCACCTTGAACCTTGCTCGTTCTTCAATATAGATTGGGGAAGATGTGAAATAAACCATCTTTCCAAGAGAGGAGTGCAACACATAAGGACACCTCTTTTCCTCATAGTGCGAGTGGGAAAAGAATGTAGAATGTCCCCTAGCAAAGTAGGCACCAGGTTACGAGACATGAAGATCTTGGCGGTGTTCACATCTACGAGACATGAAGATCTTGGCGGTGTTCACATCATGAAGACATGAAAATCATTTTGAAAAGGGTAACTTTGATAGCGTCATCGAGGGACTATGATCTTGTATTTTTCGATTTGTTTGTGCTAAGTCATCCCACATGCATAACATTGCCATTTTTAGGCAATACATGAGATTACCCTAAGGGTGCATGTGTGCAAGTGTGTTTGATTGCATGCATTTGTATTTGATTTTTGGTGGTCTACTTGTTGGTTTTATCTTGCCATACACGCCTAACTACTATACATTATAAGGAAAACAATAAATTGCAGAAAATGAAATTCTACACTATTAAAATATTTAGGGGACCGGGATACATATGTACGAATGGGGATTGCAAGTAAAAATAAGTCATAAGTTATTATTACAACCATATTGAAATGCATAACATAAGAAAGAAATGGACTTGTTTTAAAAGAATGTTTTTGTCTTAAGGAAATAAATTAAAAGGAAAATATTTCTATGTTTTTTTATGTCTTTTTGTGTTAATATAAAAAATGATGAAAAGGAAAATAAATGCAAGGTGGAAACAGTGTGTTGCTATAAGCAGAATAACTAGGATCAAAAGTTCTGAAGCCAAGAGCGATGTGACTCAGCAGGAGACATCCGTGGGATCAGAAGTTCTGGACTGGTAAACTTTGAGGTCCTGCAAGAAACGTTAGAGGGAAAAACACAGAGGCTCTGGATGGTGTTCATCCAGTGAACCAAAAGTCAGAAGTTCTGTATTACACTAAGACAGTGAGCAAACGTCAGCAGTTCAGTACATTGTTAGCATGTGAAAGTCATAAACTCTGAGTGTTTGAAAATAGCTGATGGAAACATCAGAAGTTCAGTGTTGTGTTAGAACAGTGAGTGAGTCATCAGAAGTTCAGTGTTGTGCTAAGCCAGTGAATGAACCTTAGCAGTTCAGTGCACTATCAGTATATAAGAATCAGAAGTTCAATGTATTTTAATAATGAGAAAAAAATCATAAAAGTTTTGTGTGTTATCAGCATGTGAAAATCAGAAGTTCTATATCACATTTCAACTCTTTTCTCATATTAATCAGCATGTCAACAACTCATTCATTTTTGGCAAACAACAAATCATAAGAATAACAGCGCAATAGTTCATAGAAGTTTTAATCCTAAGTCTGAGTCTAGCATTATTCTAGAAGTTTCTGATCCATAGTTTTTCAGTTCATGCAATGATATGTACAACATTAATACCATGATATTTACATGTTAATGATATTCAGAATGAAAAACAAGTAAAGTCAGAAAGACTTACCTGGAGCGTGCTTGGAGCTTTGAGTGGCTGCCTCTGGAGCAAAAGAGACAGAAGAGTGGTTGTGTCCTTTTGTTCAAAGGGAAGAACAAAGGTTTGTTTTTATGTATGAGAAATCTGGATTTTTATGAAGGTTTCACAACTTCCTTTTCTCTCTTTTGGCTAATCTCTCTCTTCAAAAGCCAGCCCCTTGAACGTGTGATGGAGCCAAGTATTTATAGATGAATTTACTGTGATTTTGGGGAAAAAACAAGTGGGATTTGAACCTGTTTAGGCATCCTGTTCTTTTGCTTCTTCATCACAGTTTTTGTATGCTAGTTTGGTGTAATCATGGGATGCAGGCGTAGGCTGAACCAGATGTTGGTCATAGGTCTGCAACAAGTTGTATAAGCAAGGTTTTGGGATTTGGTCATGTTCTGACCATAGCGTTGAATATATCCTTCATGTGCTGAAGCGCTGCCTTGTCTTTGAAGCAAGCATGGTGGTTGTCAGTTGGAATTAAGGAAAAGAAAAAAGCAAAGCATGGGCTTAGTAGCAAAAGTTACTATCCCAAGATAGTAGAGGTACATGTGGTGAAAATCCTTTGGATAAAGACTCAGAAGGTGGTTGTGAGCATTAAATGAGAATTAAATGATGATGAGACTTATCACAATAAGAAATCCTGCAACGTGAAACTGTACACCAAGGCTTAGTTCTGGATCAGAAGTTCTGCTTCAGTGTAGTATCCAATCTTCTGGTCTTCTTATCTTCTGGCTCCAGCATGTTCTGAAGGAGCTTTAAGACTTTCTAGAAAGCTTGCAGCACGCTTCTTAGCCTTCTTTGAATTACCTTGGCAAACTTTGACTGAGCTTTTGTGAAAGCTTGCCCAGAAGTTCTGACCAAACTCTGTCTTGAGAATATACAGAATTTGCTGAGCGTTATGGTGATAACCTGGTCAGAAGTTCTGAATTTGTCATATTTTCTTAAACACTTAGAAAAATTCTAAGTATTTAGAATTTTGATCTCTTGGATTTTGATGAAACAAAATTTCATATTTCAACATGTATTGATGAAATATGATTCTTGAAACTTGAGTTTGATCCAAAAGTCAAAGTTTGACTTTTTAGCGTGCAAATGACCATTTTACCCTTGTGAATGGTTTGCTTGGAAGAATTGATAACTCAAAGCTTGAAACTTGATAGAAGCAAACCTGGGGACCCAGGGTGATCCCTTGTGAAATGAGAGGGCAAATTTTGGGGTACAACAGCTGCCCCTGTTCAATCTTCTTACACCTGAAGAGTTATATTGGTAATTCTGCCATTCGTGACTTGAAGGTGGAAGATGATTGAACACTAGAGTGCCCAGAAAATTTGAACTCAAATATGTGTTAGTTGATTATGTGGGGAATGGGCTTAAAGATGCCATTTGGAGAGGTAATGGATAGTTGTTGGAGATGGGCTTAAAGATGCCATCCAGAGGTGATTGCTGGACTGTATTTATAAGCTGGAACTGGATGATTTCCAGTATGGGTCTTTGTCTGGAGCGCATCTGAACTGTATTGGAAAGTTGGGTTGTTTGATGATGAGTCCGTGTAAAACTTCATCTAAAATTTCCTGAGAAGGAACCTGTGTAGGGTTGCTTCATGACGAGTCCGTGTAAAACTGCATCTGGAATTGAGAAGGAACCTGTGTAGGGTTGCTTCATGATGAGTCCATGTAAAACTGCATCTGGAATTTCCTGAGAAGGAACCTGTGTAGGGCTGCTTCATGATGAGTCCATGTAAAACTTCATCTGGAAAGGAGGAACCTGTGTAGGGTTGCCTGATGATGAGTCAGTGTAAAACTTCATCTTGGAAAGAAGGAACCTGTGTAGGGTTTCCTGATGATGAGTCTGTGTATAACTTCATCTAAAATTTCCTGAGAAGGAACCTGTGTAGGGTTGCTTCATGACGATTCCGTGTAAAACTGCATATGGAATTTAGAAGGAACCTGTGTAGGGCTGCTTCATGATGAGTCCGTGTAAAACTGCATCTGGAATTTCCTGAGAAGGAACCTGTGTAGGGTTGCTTCATGATGAGTCCGTGTAAAACTTCATATGGAAAGGAGGAACATGTGTAGGGTTTCCTGATGATGAGTCCATGTAAAACTTCATCTTGGAAAGAAGGAACCTGTGTAGGGTTGCCTGATGATGAGTCCGTGTAAAACTTCATCTAAAATTTCCTGAGAAGGAACCTGTGTAGGGTTGCTTCATGATGAGTCCGTGTAAAACTTCATATGGAAAGGAGGAACCTGTGTAGGGTTTCCTGATGATGAATCCATGTAAAACTTCATCTTGGAAAGAAGGAACCTGTGTAGGGTTGCCTGATGATGAGTCCGTGTAAAACTTCATCTAAAATTTCCTGAGAAGGAACCTGTGTAGGGTTGCTTCATGACGAGTCTGTGTAAAACTGCATCTGGAATTGAGAAGGAACCTGTGTAGGGCTGCTTCGTGATGAGTCCGTGTAAAACTGCATCTGGAATTTCCCGAGAAGGAACTTGTGTAGGGTTGCTTCATGATGAGTCTGTGTAAAACTTCATCTGGAAAGGAGGAACCTGTGTAGGGTTTCCTGATGATGAGTCTGTGTAAAACTTCATCTTGGAAAGAAGGAACCTGTGTAGGGTTTCCTGATGATGAGTCCGTGTAAAATTTCATCTAAAATTTCCTGAGAAGGAACCTGTGTAGGGTTGCTTCATGACGAGTCCGTGTAAAACTGTATCTGGAATTGAGAAGGAACCAGTGTAGGGTTGCCTGATGATGAGTCAATGTAAAACTGCATCTTGGGAAGAGAAGGAACCGGTTTAGGGTTGCTTCATGATGAGTCCGTATAAAACTTCATCTGGAATTGAGAAGGAACCAGTGTAGGGTTGCCTCATGATGGTCAAGTAGATAATTGTCCTGTCTAGTTTCAGGTGTTAATCTATAATCAGTCGTCCACATATAGTTTTCCTGGTTTGTTACAGGTATTAATCTTGGAAATTATTTGAAAATGGTTGATGGTAGCCATCTGTTGATTGATCTTTCCTGAAAAAGGTAGAACGTTAGTTGTATGCAACGTCATGATGTATGAAATGCATGATGTCATGATGTTCTAAAAAATAAATGAGATTTTATTGTATGCAACTTATCATGTATGTAAATAGGATGTATGAAATGTGAAATGGTAATGAATATATTTTTGTCTGGGAAAATAAATCCTTGACAAATATCGGGGAGTTGTTAAATCCTGGACTACTGTTGAAGAGTTAGTGTGTCTTCAAACTTTGCTTAGAATGTTTCCATTGGGGATTCCTGTTTTTTTGTTTGAGGAGAACTCCGCTGGGTGATATTGAAAACTCTGTGGAGAGAATGTTTATTCCTGCTTGGGAAAAGAATTCAGGAGTCTCGGTTGTCCGTTGCTCTACTGGGGAGTCGAAGTTGAACTGATATCTGGTCGGGTCCAGATTTCACAGTAACTTACTGGGGATTGTAGAGTAGTCTATTGGGGAAGAGGAGTTGTGGTCCTTTGATTTGTAGTAGTCGGAGAGGCAAACTCAAGCTGGGGAATCTGTAGGTTGTTGGGGAAATAAACCTTGTTGTTGGTCTGTTAGAGAGGTGACGACTTCGTTGGGAAAGTCCTCGAGGATTCTTGAAGTTGTCTCAGGGGAAAGGTTTTCAGAGAAAAATCTTGCTGGGGAATTATCTTATGAGAAGGATTTTGGGGAGATTTGTCATTTCCCCTAGCAGCAAATGTTTGTGGCATTGCCAAAAAATGTTTGATTGTACGTAACCCTTTGTTGGGATTGACGCTCAATGCCCCAAGCGACGGAGATGGAGACCTGCCCCTGGTTACTCTGCACTTTGAGAGATTTCTAGGAATCTTGACTGGACTGCCCCATGTGTGCTAGATAGTGACATGTCATGCCCCCTTGTTGATAGGAGTTTTGACAATGGAAGTGTCATCCCACTTAAAGTGATTTTGTTTACTAAGAGAGCTTTCGTTCACTGGATATTCGTTGTGAATTTCTCCGCTGTCAAACAAATAGTCGTATGCAAACAATGATATTCAAGTAATGCAAATTTTATGCTTGTATTGAAGTTCTGAAAAATGCATTTTTAGCAAGTAAAGAAGTTTGTAATTCAACTCTGGATTTTGAGTAAAGCCTTACAGCAGTCGGGATACCTTTTGTAACAGTATGTTTACGAACTAACCCATGCTTTAATTAGGACTTTTGAAGGGTTGTAACATGGCTTGGTTCACGGTTTAAGAAACAAAGGATAAAGGCTCAAAGTATATTTGTACCCACCCGCTCTTCGTGATGTTCTTCAGTCCTAAACTCAGTTAATTGTGCGTTTGAACTCCAATTGAGTCTGGAATGACGTTTTGGTGATGGTTCAGACAAGTTAAGTTTATCGGACATCAGTCATTTCTTGCAACATTTTTCGTGTTGTTGAGGATTTGTAGTGACCTCTTTTTGATTTTTTATCCCTGATTTTTGCCTGACTGTTCTTGTTTTGAGTTTACAGTCAGGGGGATGCCCCAGTTTTTCTTAAGTCTCCTTCGTAGGTTTTGACTTAGTGGGCTTTTCCTTTTGAGAGATAATGGCTGCCTATGTGACAGGGAACCATCACCGTCTTTTGATTCTATAGGAATGTTTTTGATGTCATTCGTTGTATTACGAGATGAGAGTTTGTGGCTTAAAACGCGTTTGAATTAACTGAGAGACTATCCTGCCCCAGGTTTTGTTTAAAGGTTTTAATTTTGTGAAAAAAGAAAAACTTCTACTTCTTTGGATCGAAGGGTTGACTAGGGATTATCTTCCTTATAACTCCAGTGTTTAGGATTTGAAAGAATGCCTGTACATCGTCAGGAAGGTCTGTCCAAAAGCATATTGAATGAGATTATGGCATCATTTTCGTCATCCTCCCTCTAAAGGCTTGTAACTTTTAGCAAGAGTTGAAATTCATAAAGAGAATATAAGCATAGTTTAAATATAGTGAAAACGAATGGATGAATTCAAGACAAACATATGAAATGCATTAATGAAACAAAGTTTGACATTAATACATAATTGTTTGAATAACAAAAGAGAAATTACAACTTGAAAATTCAAAATGAACAAAAACCTCTTTGTTTGAACTTGTCACTTTATGTGGTGAGCCTTTGAGGGACGGCAGAAGAATTCAGCCTGGCCATCTTGTGTGAACTCCAGCATTCCTTCGTCGATCAGGTTTTGAATCTTGTACTTCAGCGTCCAACAATCGTTAGTATCATGCCCTGGGCTGTCAGAATGATAAGCAAACCTTGCCTCCGGATTGTAGTTAGGAGAGGAAGTCTTCGGGCTCAGATGAGGGTTTATCACCGTAATCAGCTTCATCTTCAACATGTGTTGCAATGCTTGTGATAGTGGCATGTTGATTTGGGTGAACTGCCTTTGAGGTCTTTCCACCCTTGGCTGATTGTTTCGTTGTTGTTGGCGAGGTTGTTGTTAGACCCGTGAGGTAGTAGCAAATTGGGGAGGTCTTTCGGCTTCTTGTCTCATGGGAGGCTGAGCAGTGACTTGATTTCTAATCCTGATTGTTTGCCCCATACGGTTGCAACCGTCTTGACGAAGTTGGTTGACAAGAACTTTCAGCTCTTCTTGTCCTTGAGCCAGATTTTGGATAAGAGCCATCTGGCCCACCAGCCGTCCCATCATTTGGACCCTCATTATGGCTATCTCAGTTTGTAGCTGTTCCAACTGGTCATCTTTGTTGCCCTCAGGATTCCCCATGGTCATGCCCCTAGTGAGGAGAGCTTTCACCTCTTCTTGCCCCTTGTATAGGTTCAAGAACATCTCTTGAAGTTGAGCGTTTCGAGCCTGGATGTCCTTGATAGTCTGCTCTAGAGCCATCTCTGGTGAAATAAACAGTAGGAAGATAAGGATACATGTATGGGAGAAACCTGTCATGATATGATGCATGATATGTGGATGCATGTTTTCAAGGATCTCGCGGGGTAAACACAAGAAACGGTTAGAAGTTGAACTTTGATCAATCATCTTTGATTGGAGAACTTTGTATCGGTGGATGTCCTTCCACGGGAATTAAGCTCAGCATGTCAAGTGGGTTATATCCCTTGACTCAAATTGTTGTACTTGATCTTTGACGGCATTTGGTCAGAGGAAAATAAATCCCCCTGCCCCTTGCTAGACGTTTGGTTCATCACAACCTGCATCAAAGACCCTCGAGATCCTTGAAATGGTTATTCAAAATGCTATGGTATGATGTTATGATGTTATGTACAAATATGCGAGGTAAGCAAGTGTATATACAAATAATCATATTCACACAAAGCAGATAAGTCCTTAGGCTTGCATGGAGTTTGTAGGCAAGTACCCTCTTGAAGTTTAGTTGGCTCAACCTGTCCTAGTTAATAGTAACCGGGTTCTAAGGGATCTCAATATCACTGATCTTTCCCCCAAGTTTCGTTCAATAAGTGATTGACTCGCAACCAAACAAAACTAAAGAGTTAAACCTCAATGAGTGTAGTATCGAGTATCTACCAACTTCGGACTGCACCAAAGTCGGTCATCTCACTACGTCCTAATGGCCAAGTTGGTCAAGCAAGGTTCTAAGGTCAGTTGATGCTTTTATGACACCACGGGGCGGCCCCGTACTCTCCTTGACTGACTCAAGGGTTACCGGTACCAACCAAAGTTCCACATCAACGTAGCTACTGCTTCAACCGTGTCGGTATACCCCACACAGTTCCCTCACAGTTTATTGCTACTTATCTAAAAGGTGTTCCCAAATCTGGGTGTAGGATTTAACACAAACCCAAACAAGGAACCAAAAATGTAAAGCAAACAAATCAAACAATGTAAGAAAGTAAAGGTGATCTAGCCCTAAGGTAACCCCACTTTTAAGTTATTTCCCTAGTAGAGTCGTCAGTTCTGTGGTACAGTGGGAGAACTGACTTGAGGGTTTTGCGTTTGTGTTTGCAAATGTTGCAGTTTAGCAAGAGTCGCCACCGACTTTTCTTTTATCCAATAAGGAAAGGTGAAAAAGCACAGGAAATACCTTTCGATATGTTTTTGAGTTTGGGGGGTAGATTATGAAAAGGGAAGGTATTAGCACCCTTTTCATCCATGGTTTTCCATGGGCTCTTAGTTACTTGCTAGATCACTTGCTTTTTGTTTGAAAATTGTGCTTTTGTGTGGTTTTGAAAGTATTTTGAAAAGGTGCCATCGTTTAGGAAAACTTTGCAATGATTCTCGTTCGTAAGAATGTATGCAAAGTGTCTTAGCTTTGGAAAATATTTCAAGTTTGGAAATATATTTGGAAAGTGTTTGTGATTGTTTTTAAAAATAGAAAGGATATTTGTTTTGAGAGTGAGCAAGTAACTAAAAGTAATCTACCTACTTAAAAAGGGTCTTAGATGTTTTTTTCCTCTTCCTTTATATGTTGCTATCTTACCATTGTTTAGGTAAGAAGCCCCATCGTTGGATGTGAAGGGACGGGCGTTTGGGTCATCGTATGACCATGATAGCAATGTTGTGAGATGACTTAGCACTTTTCTTTTAGGGACTAAGATAATTTTGAAAAGGGTAACTTTGATAGCGTCATCGAGGGACTATGATCTTGTATTTTTCGATTTGTTTGTGCTAAGTCATCCCACATGCATAACATGGCCATTTTTAGGCAACAAGTGAGATTACCCTAAGGGTGCATGTGTGCAAGTGTGTTTGATTGCATGCATTTGTATTTTATTTTTAGTGGTCTACTTGTTGGTTTTATCTTGCCATACACGCTTAATTACTATACAGTATAAGAAAAACAATAAATTGCGGAAAATGAAATTCTACGCTATTACAATATTTTGGGGACGAGGATACATATGTACGAATGGGGATTGCAAGTAAAAATAAGTCCTAAGTTATTATTATAACCATATTGAAATGCATAACATAAGAAAGAAATGGACTTGTTTTAAAAGAATGTTTTTGTCTTAAGGAAATAAATTAAAAGGAAAATATTTCTATGTTTTTTTATGTCTTTTTGTGTTAATATAAAAAATTATGAAAAGGAAAATAAATGCAAGGTGGAAACAGCGTGTTGCTGTAAGCAGAACAACTAGGATCAGAAGTTCTGAAGCCAAGAGCGCTGTGACTCAGTAGGAGACATCCGTGGGATCAGAAGTTCTGGACTGGTAAACTCTGAGGTCCTGCAAGAAACGTTAGAGGGAAAAATAGAGGCTCTAGATGGTGTTCAGCCAGTGAACCAAAAGTCAGAAGTTCTGTATTACACTAAGACAGTGAGCAAACGTCAGCAGTTCAGTACATTGTCAACATGTGAAAGTCATAAACTCTGAATGTTTGAAAACAGATGATGGAAACATCAGAAGTTCAGTGTATTTGATGTGTGAGGAGAACTCATAAGTTATGTGTTGTGTTATAACAGTGAGTGAGTCATCAGAAGTTCAGTGTTGTGTTGAGCCAGTGAATGAACCTTAGCAGTTCAGTGCACTATCAGTATATAAGAATCAGAAGTTCAGTGTATTTTAATAATGAAAAAAAAATCATAAAAGTTACATTTCAACTCTTTTCTCATATTAATCAGCATGTCAACAACTCATTCATTTTTGGAAAATAGAAAATCAGAAGAATAACAGCGTAACAGTTCATAGAAGTTCTAATCCTAAGTCTGAGTCTAGCATTATTCTAGAAGTTTTTGATCCATAGTTTTTCAGTTCATGCAATGATATGTACAACATTAATACTATGATATTTACATGTTAATGATGTTCAAAATGAAAAACAAGTAAAGTCAGAAAGACTTACCTGGAGCGTGCTTGGAGCTTTGAGTGGTTGCCTCTGGATGTTCTGAGTCAGCAAAAGAGACGGAAGAGTGGTTGTGTCCTTTTGTTCAAAGGGAAGAACAAAGGTTTGTTTTTATGTATGAGAAATCTAGATTTTTATGAAGGTTTCACAACTTCCTTTTCTCTCTTTTGGCCAATCTCTCTCTTCAAAATCCAGCCCCTTGAACGTGTGATGGAACCAAGTATTTATAGATGAATTTGCTGTGATTTTGGGGAAAAAACAAGTGGGATTTGAACCTGTTTTGGAATCCTGTTCTTTTGCTTCTTCATCACAATTTTCGTATGCTAGTTTGGTGTAATCATGGGATGCAGGCGTAGGCTAAACCAGCTGTTGGTCATAGATCTGCAGCAAGTTGTATAAGCAAGGTTTTGGGATTTGGTCATGTTCTGACCAAAGCGTTGAATATAGCCTTAATGTGTTGAAGCGCTGCCTTGTCTTTGAAGCAAGCATGGTGGTTACCAGCAGGAATTAAGGAAAAGCAAAAAGCAAAGCATGGGCTTAGTAGCAAAAGTTGCTATCCCAAGACAGTAGAGGTACACGTGGTTAAAATCCTTTGGATAAAGACTCAGAAGGTGTTTGTGAGCATTAAATGAGCATTAAATGATGATGAGACTTATCACAACCAGAAATCCTGCAATGTGAAACTCTACACCAAGGCTTAGTTCTGGATCAGAAGTTCTGCTTCAACGTAGCATCTAATCTTTTGATCCTCTTATCTTCTGGCTCCAGCATGTTCTGAAGGAGATTTCAGACTTTCTAGAAAGCTTGCAGCACGCTTCTTAGCCTTCTTTGAATTACCTTGGCAAACTCTGACTGAGCTTTTGTGAAAGCTTTCCCAGAAGTTCTGACCAAACTCTGTCTTGAGAATATCCAGAATTTGCTGAGCGTTATGGTGATAACATGGTCAGAAGTTCTGAATTTGTCATATTTTCTTAAACACTTAGAAAAATTCTAAGTATTTAGAATTTTGATTTCTTGGATTTTGATGAAACAAAAATTCATATTTCAACGTGTCTTGATGAAATATGATTCTTGAAACTTGAGTTTGATCCAAAAGTCAAAGTTTGACTTTTCAGCGTGCAAATGACCATTTTGCCCTTGTGAATGGTTTGCTTGGAAGAATTGATAACTCAAAGCTTGAAACTTGATAGAAGCAAACCTGGGGACCCAGGGTGTTCCCTTGTGAAATGAGAGGGAAAATTTTGGGGTACAACACCTTGTAATTCAAGTGATAAAACCCTAACTTCAAATCTTCGATTCTCCCTACTCAAAAATGATCTCAGGGAGTTCTTCAACATTTTGGAAAGCTTGCAATTTTCTATATAACCCATATTTGAATTGCTTTTGAATATTCCACTTGGAACTATATGAAAAAGTGCCACGAAGTTGGGTCAAAATCCTGATCAAATTAGGGCAAAATTTCACTAAGTGTTTTGTTTCATGACCACATGTTATTAAAATTATAACATGAGATCTAAGCACTTTTTGAAGAAGTTGTGTGAAGAAAAGTTGTATATTTAATGGAGATCTACAACTTTCATGTTGGAAGTTTCTTTTGAATCACCTTGCATCATGGTGAAAAATTGGCTTAAAGTTATGAAAAAATAAGAAATTTCCAACACTTAGAAAAATTTCTAAGTTTAGAAATTTTAACTTTTCAAAATGAAATCTTGAATTTTTTATTTCTTGATGAATAAGTTTCATATTTTGATATGCTTTGATTAATTTTGATCTTTGACACTTGATTTTGACCAAAAAGTTAAAGTTTGACTTTTTAGTATACAATTGACTTTTGATTAGTTGACTGAAAAATTCATCTGTCAATCTATTAGACTTGCAATTTTTTAAGCCATATCATTAGGTAAAAATGATGCAATTGGAATCTTAAGATCATGCCTTAAACCAATTGATCATTTTCTAGGTCAAAAATCAGAAATTGCCTTTTCCCAGTCAAAACCCTAATTTTGACCATTTTACCCTTTTGGAGATTTGATCAAATTTCTTGAGGAGTTGTGGTACAAACTTGATCAAATGATACATATGAGTTTAATTTGTTGATGTGGATAAAAAATTATGAAGTTTGACTGTAATTTGGCCATAGTTGACTTTTTCCCCAATACAATTGATTTTTAGGTCAACTGCTCAATTGACTGAGCAAAAGTGTGATCCAAGGCTTGAAACTTAACATGAGTAATCCTGGGGGTCCATAATGATCCATGAAATTCATATGAAGCATTGAAAGTTCAAATATCCTTGTGCAATCTCAAACCCTAATTTTGGTCATCAGTGTTTAAGGAGGTAGGTGTCTTGAGCTAATCAAACCCTAATGCAGTCTTGAGCCCAAGGAGATCTTGTGAGCAAATTCTTGATAAGTGAGAGGGAAAATTTTGGGGCACAACAGGTAGTATCTCAAGTTCATAGTGGATCTTGTGGTGCTCACGAAGCTGGCCATAAGATGAAATGGATTTTATTTCGACAAGGCGTATATTGGCCAAGCATGCTAAAAGATTGCATAGATTTTGCCAACGGCTGTTAAGAGTGTCAAAAGCATGCAGGAATTCAACATGTTCCAGCAAGTGAATTGAATGCCATTATCAAACCATGGACCTTTATAGGATGGTCTTTGGATATCATAGGTGAAATTCAACATGCATCATCGACACAACAGAGGTTCATCCTAGTTGGGATAGATTATTTCACCAAATGAATAGAAGTCATACCTCTAGTTAACATGGATCAAGACACAATGATTGAATTCAACTAGAAACACATAATATATAGGTTTGGGATTCTTGAGACTATAACAACAGACCAATGGTGGGTGTTTATTGGTCGAAAGATGCAAGAATTTGCATCTAAAACATGATTTAAATTGTTAACTTCAACACCTTATTATGCTCAGGCCAATGGCCCAGTCGAGGCTTCTAATAAAGTGATAATTGGGTTGATTAAGAAACATGTTTCTAATAAGCCTAATAATTGGCATAAAACGTTAGATCAAATACTATGGGCTTGCCAAAAATCCCCTAAGGAGGCGATGAACTCAACACCTTTTTGTCTAGTGTTTGAGCACAATGTTGTTTTGCCAGTCGAATTATATTTCCAGTCCGTAAGAATATAGCGTCAGAACGAACTTTCAACGGACCAATACTGGAGTTTGATATTTGACGAGGCAGTAGACTTGGTCGAAGAAAGGCTAGTTGTGCTAGACGTGCTCATTCGACAGAAAGAGCAAGTCTACAGAGCATATAATAAGAAGGTGAAAACTAAGACGTTCTTAATAGGAGAATATGTCTGGAAACTAATTTTACCTATGGATAGACGAGATCGAATGTTAGGAAAATGGTCGCCAAATTAGGAAGGGCCATTCCAGATTATGAAAATATTCATAAATAATGCTTAAGAAATCGAGGAAATAGGTTCCAATCAACGAGTCCTTAAAGTAAATGGGAAATATGTGAAAAATATATATGCTTCAAGAGATTCAAGTTGCAGTAAAATAAAGCATATTATATAAATATGGTAACCAAAATGAAAGAAAGCCATAATGGTCATCGTCAATTCGAAGGGCTTACAAAAAGGCCAAAAAAGGTTAAGGCCGAAAATTAACAAAAGAAATTAAACGAGGTAACAAATCAAGAAACTAAAATGGCAACTATGTGTCTCCCAAAAGATTACACGAGTTTGCTAGAAGCTAAAGAGGAAATCTATATTTTAGGTCCTCAAAGAGAGTATTTTCCAAAGAAATCTTATCATCAAGACACACTTTCTTTGCCATCAGCTGACTAATGCTTTCTTTGAGACCGAGGGCTTTTTCACCATGGGTGATGCCGTCGAAAGTGTTTTGTCAGATTTCATCTCGCGTCAAGAGACCACTGGTCAAATTAAGTGAGGACTTTTTACGTTCCAGATCAATAATTTTCCGTTTAAGCTCGTCAATTTGGGTTTGATAGGTGGTGATTTGTTGATTAAGAGAGGATCGTTGATTACAATGTTAAGCCTCAAGCTCGGCCACTTTATTTTCACAAGATTCGTTCAACTCCCATTTGACTCTCATCTGGTTAGATTTAGTCTTGAGCTGACGATCAACATGCTTACAAATGCAAGATCTTTTGCAAGTTGACTGAAGAAAGATTCAAAGTTAACTAGGTATTGGGCTATAGGCTTAGGAATGGTATGCTGGGAAATGGTATCAAGCAATTTAATTATTTATTCCACCAGCAAAGCTTCATCTTTCACTACAGCCAAGAAATCACCTTCAAACAAGTATGGTTTAAGTTGTTAAAGTTTGAGACTTACTTCAAGGCTGAGTTCGGGGGCAGGAAGAGATGCGGTTTGAGAAGTGGTTGATACATATCAATATTTTTGAAGTTCCTTGAGGGCTTCCATTGGATTTTGTTTCTTTAGGGTTTGAATCTCTGTCAAGATCACAAAATTATCGGAGAGTGCATCTTGGCTGAAAAAAAGAGTAGTGGAGAAAGCCGGGTATCTTGATCTAGAATTACCCATGACTTGAGGAGTAGCCTCATAGGGGGCGTTGGTTCGAGAGCACTTGTTACCTTTACGGCCAGTATGGTATTAAGGGGTTCGTTTAAAAGAAGACCCAGTTGAATCCTTTGCAGTAATCACAAGGTCAGTGTTGTTCTTGGTGGAGGTTGGTAGAACGGAAGAAGTTGTTATGTTGATACTCGTTGAAAGATTTCCCTAAAAAGTACCTTAGGATCAGTAGTCACCCAAAGTATGGGAAACATGTAAAGAAAACCTAGATATCAGGAAGGATGAAAAGGCCATGGGAGTAGAAACTAGATGGATCAGTACATACCTGGGATGATTGAGTTCTGATAATGGCAGGAACAGGTAATGGCGACAGTGTGTTGTGTCGAACAGGCGGAGCATTAAAAGCATTAATGAGCCTTTGGAGAAAATATGACGCTGAGAAGTACTTTTCATGAAATTGGGACCACCATTGGTTAAACAGGTTAGTAGTGAAGAAGGAGCGATCGAACTGAAAAACAGGAAGCTCGAGGGATTGAGTAACTTCATGGAACTTAAGGCATACCATGTGATCACCAGCAGTCAGCAGCTTACCGACCCACACAATATCGACAGGATTGGAATAAGGATTGAGGAAACATTTGGATAAGTCCAAACTGACGCGCCACTAGATTTGGTTGATATGCCATAAAACCATAACCAACCTGTTCAGTATTGACACTGAAGGAATGCAAAGTTGGAGTTAGAAATGCTCTCCAAATGGCATTCGGTCGTGCAACGTTTGGTGAAGAGAGGACAGGAAATGGATCTCTAAACCAATCTGGCCCAAACCAACATTCTACAAAAGGAGTCGTGGCCGAAACAAAATGGGTAGCAACGACAAACAGGTTAACACATTTCATGAAAATATGTCTATCGAGGTTTTGTTGAGAAGTCGTTAGTGATAACCTGAGATCCTCGATAGCCCTGCATTTATTTATACACAAGATAGCTTCAAAAACGGGATAACCCGGTTGATACTCGAAGTTAGCGTGTAACCATTGTTGTAGCATCCAGAAAGGGCCCGAGAGAACCAAATCTTTGTTGTTGTCAGAAAGGGATTTTAATTGAGAAGAGGCTTCACCTAAAGCATGTTATAAACACACCACCAGAAGCTTACCCAAAGAAATGTTGTATCCTTCATGAAGTTGGATGGCTAGCGGTGTAAGACTTGAGGATGGTACCCCTAGACATAACAGAAAATAGGAGATCCAAAGATTGAGGAAAGCTATATGTTCATTATCTGTAATAGGCGTTTGGTCAGTAACATGGTGGGCATCTATGTAATGAGTGAGATCGATGCATTCGAATTGAAGCGAATGTTGAGTCGACATTAATGGGTCAATAATCTCGTCGAGAAGTGAGAGCCCGATGATTGCTGCAACATCGAACAAGGTAGTTGTCAACATGCCACATGGGAATTGGAAGGTGTTAGTCGAACCTTCCAATTAAAAGAGTGAGGGAAAAATAAAATTAAGATTGGTTCTAGGGCCCCTCCTCTACAGTTGAATGATGTCGAAGATACCAATTTTTTCCATTGAGTTTGTCGTTTTTCTTGGACTCTGTCAAACCAAACTATGTAAGCTTCATGATCAGATGAAGACATTAAACGATATACCTTGGTCGTTTGATCCATAAACCTAACACTGATGGGCTTAGTTTTGTTGAAAGCAGAAGCAATAATGGAGTGGAAACAAGGAAAATGTCTATGAACCTTCTTAGGGTGCCTCTCCTGGGTTGGACATGGCCCATGGAATGCGAAAAGTTTCTCTGCAACAGCAAATGGGATCAGCATCTATCGTTGCCACTTTTTTTATCTTTGATTTTGCATCGAGAGATGGCTGAGGGATGAACTTTAAACTTCTTCTTCAGAGAGGGAAAAAGCTACGAGATTGTTACCTGTGTGAAAAGGAGTACGTTGAGACACAACCATTTTTAGGAGGTGGAGATTTGTTCTTCCACATGTTCTAAAAATTATTGAAGAAGATTAACAACAGAACGCGTGGAAGTGAATTTATATAGGCGTATGAAGGTTGTGAATCATGGACAAGTGGCGCCCATTAGTTAGCTGTGATTGAACACTAAAATCATAAGTGGAAGAGTTAGTATGGGTTTTTGAAACTCGATATCCTTGAAACTAGGAACCATCGTGAGAAATGATGGATTGCCATAGAGAATAGTGGCACAGAAAACGACTATCATATCACGTGACGTCACTTGAAAAGACACACGGTCGAAAATTCAAAAGTTGAAACACCAAGTTTCTTAGTCTACAGGATATCTAGAAAATTTGGCATTTGGAGGGCAATTTATAGACAAGCAAATTTTCGACTTAAGTATCAGGCCATATGTGAGATGATATATGTTGTACCCCAAAATTTTCCCTCTCATTTCATCAACATTTCTCATCACAAGACTCTTGGAATTCAAGATCAAGCTAGGGTTTGCTCTGCTCAAGACACCTCCTTGCATTGTTGACCTAAATTAGGGTTTGAGTTTGCACAGGGATTTTTTGACCTACAATGCCCAAAATGACTTTCATACTTCATGTTGGGCTCACAAGTTTGTCCATACCAAGATTCAAGCCTTGATTCAAATTTTTGCCCAGTCAATTGGACAGTTGACCTAGAAATCAGTTGTATTGGGGGAAAAGTCAACTGTGGCCAATTGACAGTCAAACCTCATGAAATTTGATTCACATCAACATTATGAACTCATATGAACCATTTGATCAAGTTTGGATAACAATTCCACGAGAAATTTGATCAGATCACCAAAAGGGCAAAATGGTCATTTTTAGGGTTTTGACTGTACAAAGGCAATTTTTGACTGTTTGACCTAACCAATGGCAAATCAAGCTCAACCATGGACTCAAGGACTCAATGACATTATCTTTATCCATTAAACAAGTTCAAAAGATCTCAAATGCATAGGATTGACAGATGAATTTTTCAGTCAACTGATCAAAATTTAACTGTACACTAAAAAGTCAAACTTTGACTTTTTGGTCAAAATCAACTGCCAAGGGTCATTTTTCATCAATACATGTCAAATTATGAAACTTGTTCACCAAGAAACCCAAAAATGCAAATTAGGGTTTAAAATGGAAAAATTTCATAACTTAGAATTTTTCTAAGTTATAAAATTTTCTTATTTTTTCCTAACTTTGTCCCATTTTTTAACCAAGATGCAAATGGATTAAAACAAAACTTGCAACATGAAAGTTGTAGTACATCACAAATTCTACAACTTTGATTCACAAAGTTTTCTCAAAAGAAGCTTGTATCTCAAGTTATGATTTTTGGAACAAGGGTACCTAAAACTTTTAACTTAGAGAAATCTTGCCCTAGTTTAGGCAGGATTTTGACCCATCTTCTTGGCCATTTTTCACATAGTTCCACTTGGAGTTTCAAGTTTCACTTCAAAGATGGATTATATTACATGTTGAAAGCTTTCCAAATTGTCTAAGAACTCCTCAAACACCTTTGTGGTTAGGGAGAATCGAATGCTTGAAGTTGGTAAAAACTCACTTTGAAACCATGGCCAATACATGTTCATACCAAGTTGCAAATCTGACCAAACTAGCTTAGTACACGATTACAGGCCTCTAAACCAATTTACACTCCAAAATTGAATGCAAATACATTGGATATTGGCATTGTTCTGATCAAGAGAGCTTTGTACATTGAACTTTTCCATTTTGAGCATAAAGGTCATACTTCCATTTTCATAAAGGCCACTTTATGTCAATAACCATTTACTTGAGACTTGGACTTTTTTCCTTGCAGCAAACAACTTCCCTAATCTCAGGCATAGTACACCAAGTTGAGCATGCTTGTAACTAGCCTGTACATGCCCTAGCTTGAACAGTTCACAACTTTGCAAAGTTTTAAAACAAGTTTCATACATCCTCACAAGTCAGAAGCACGAGCCTTTCACCCCTAAAGCATCCTCATACTCCAAAACCCCATTTTCTTGCAAAACAGGGCCAGTTTTGCATTTTGCAAGCCATCATCAAATTCCATCGTGCGTTTTGTCCAAAGCTACTTCAAACACTTTCCAACCAACATACCTGAGCTATCCAGACCATTCACAAGTTGATGTAACTCTATTAACACACATTGCCATTTTTGTTTGGAAGCTTTGCAGGTTGAGTTCTGTAGCACGATTCAGGCTACTTCAAAACAAGCCAAGCATTGGGAAAGCTTCATTGGACATCAAGCAAGATCAAAAGAACCTCAATCACCCTTGGAAGTTGCTGTATTGTCCAACTCGAAGTCAACTGAAATAGGTATTTCATGAACTTCTATCTCTCTATTTAGGAATAGTTAGACTTATGTTTGTGAATGAAAGATGTTGTACTCATAGCCCTGGAACCATACATGTGCTTAGTTTTCATTTATATTAATCATGCTAGGAGAATTTTGTTCATGAACTTTCTGAAAAAAACTAGGTTAAGAATTAGGGCCAAAGAAATTCTCTCTGGTCTTTGAGAGTTAGCTTAAGTTTTTTATATGGTTAGATTCGTTATTTGATGCTCTACAAGTTTCATGTTATGAGTTTTGTCAAAAAAGCAAGGAATCAGGAGATAGCATTTTGTGTACAGAAGCGCGTGTATTTCCGTTCAAAGGAAGAAGATGAAGTTGGTTTGGGCTGGGCCTGTACAAGCTTGCTTTTGGCACACCCCCCCCCCCCCTCCTTTCTTTTTACACCCCCCTGGCCCATTTCTTGTACATTTGTCATTTTTGCATTTTTGTTTCATTTCTGATTTTGATATTTTATTTTCTAACATAAAAAATACTTAAAAAATATTTTCATAAATTTTTGTATTTATTTGATATTTATTTTAATTAATTCTAGTATTAATACATTAAATATTTTATATTTACTTTTGTTTAAATGTAAAAATAATACAAAAATATGTTTTATTTTCATTTATTATTTTTATTCACATTTGAAAATATTTTCTTGAAATATATACATTTTTCAAATAATTTATTTTATTTTTATACACACTTAGTATATTTAATATATTTAATACATATACATACATATTTATTAAATAATTAGGACAAAATAATACAAAAATAATACATTTTTATTTTTATTAATATTTTATACTAAAAATACCTTTTTTTAATATACTTTTATTTTTTGTACAAATTGATATATTATTATACATAAATAATAAATAATACTACTTATTCTAGAAATTAGGGTTTTTTGCCCTAAAAAACAAAAATGATGGAAATTGACTTTTTTTTAATTATTATTTACACTTCACATTTAAAAAAAATACTTATTACATACATAAAAATCTTTTTTCATAACACATTTTATCTAACATTTATTTATTGTATTTTATTTAATTATTGTACATTTAAATATTGTATCTTATACATTCAATTTGGTTGTAATAATTTAGGATTTAATTTCTTGCAAAATAATCCCCAATTCAAATTTGTACCCCCCTCCCTATATCATGTTGTAATAGTGTAGAATTTAAATTCTCGCACCTTTAAATGCTTTCAATTATGCCATGATTAGACCTAGGGTTTGTATGCAAAATAAAATCAACAATTAGTTTGACCTAATCCAAGATAACAAGGCATGAAAATAAACACAATACACACTTGCACCCCCTAGGGTTTCAATCCACTTGTTGCCTTCAAAAATGGGCCATGATATGCATGTAAAGTACTTTGGCAAAACAAAAACAAAACAAACGATCATAGTCCCTCGATGGCGCTATCTGAGTTGCCTAAACAAAATGATCAAAGTCCCTCAAGAAAATTGCCAAAAATACTTGACACAATTGCTATCATGGTTTATACGATGACCCGCGCCTGTCCCGTTTAACATCCTAACACAAGGTTGTTCACCAAATACAATGGTGAAACAACACTGTTAAAAGGGTTAAAAACATTAGAAATATCTTTGAGTAAAATAGGGTAGACAACTCTTAGTTACTTGATCAAAGCTTGCAAAAACATCCTTGCTATCTTTAAAACACACTTCACAACACTATTTTAAAACCCTACTTTCAAACATTGAAAACTTTTCAAAAGACAAAAACACCTTTGTATACATTCAAACAAGAATCATTACAAAGGTTGCCACAACGATGACCTCTTTTCAAAACATCTTTCAAAATCACACACGAAGCACCATTTCAAACAATTGAAGAGCACCATTTCAAACAATAGAAATGCAAAGCAAGTGATCTAAACAAGTAACTAAGAGCCCATGGATAACCATGGATAGAAAGGGTGCTAATACCTTCCCTTTCTATAATCTACTCCCCGAACCCAAGAAAACATCTCAAAGGTCTTTCCTGTGCTTTTTGACCTTTCCTTAGGATAAAATAAAAAGTCGGTGGCGACTCTTGCTAAACCGAAACATTTGCGAACACAAACGCAAAATCCCAAGTCAGTTCTCCCACCGTATCACAGAACTGGCGACTCTGCTGGGGAAAACTTTAAAAGTGGAGTAACCTTAGGGCTTAGATCACCCTTTGCATGATTATTGTTTGCTTTGATTGCTTTAAATTTGGTTCTCTTGTTTGGGCTTGAAATCCTCCACACGGATTTGGGAAACATTCATAGGTAAATAGCAATACATTGTGGAAACTGGGCGGGGTATACCGACACGGTTGAAGCAATAACTATATTAGTGTGACATATTTGTGAGTACCAGTAACCTTTGAGTCAATCAAAGAGAATATGGGGCCGCTGAGTGATGTCATAAAGCACTAATGAACTCTTAGAACCTTACTTGACCATCTTGGCCTTTTGTTAGGAGTAGTGAGATGACCGGCTTTGGTGCAGTCCGAAGTTGGTAGATACTCGATACTACACTCATTGAGGGTTGTTTTCTTGGAATATTTTGGTCGCTAGTTAAGTGGCTAAACCAAAACAATGAACATAGAAAACAATCCAGTGATATTGAGCTCCTTAGAACCCGGTTACTATTTATAGGACAGGTTGAGCCAACTAAACTCAAGAGGGTACTTACCTATGAAACCTCATGCAAGCCTGAAACTAGGGTCTTGTGTGATTTGCTTGTACATGTGCTTATGCATACATCATAAACATCATAAAGCATCATATGCATCCACTAACCATTTTAAGGGTTTGGATCTTCATCTTTGTTCTTGTTTTGTAGGTCATGGAATCTCTTCGCAGGAAAACAATTCAAGTCAACCTTGTGAGAATCCCTCCTCAACTCAAGGAGCTTACTTCTAGGATTCCAGAGAATTCTCTCTTCAGTGAAAGACATGGTAGACTTCTCAACTTGGTCAACACCAACATTGAGGAAGACATGGTGAAAGTTCTCTTCCAGTTCTTTGACCCCCTACACCACTGTTTCACATTCCCTGATTACCAATTGGTGCCTAATTTGGAGGAATTTTCTCAACTCTTGAGAATTCCTATTCTTAATCAACTACCCTACAACGGTACGGAAAAAGAACCAAATCTTGAAGATGTTGCTCAAGCATTACACTTTCAACCATCTGACATCAAGGTGCATTGGGAAACCAGAAGTGGTGTCAAGGGTTTCTTGGCAATGTTTCTGTTTGAGAAGGCACAAGACTGCTGGAATTCTCTTGATCTACAAGCCTTTGAAGAGATTGTGGCACTCCTAATCTATGGGTTGGTCTTGTTCCCAAACCCTGATCAGCTTATAGATGTGAATGCTGTCAAGGTTTTCATATCCAGGAATCCTATACCCACATTGCTTGGGGACATCCTACACTCATTTTACACACGAACAATGAGGAAAAGAGGTGTTCTCATGTGCTGTACTCCTCTCCTAGCAAGGTGGTTTATTTCTCACCTTCCAAAATCAGTTCTGAAGAATGAGCAGGGTTTAAGGTGGTCACAACGATTGATGACCCTCACACATTCGGATGTACATTGGTGTTCTCGGTCCAGAGAAAATGTCATCATCATTGATCGTTGTGGGGAATTCCCTAATGTCCCACTACTTGTCATTAGGGGAGGCATTACCTACAACCCCTGTCTAGCTTTGAGACAATTTGGATATGCTCAGAGGGATAGCCCTCATGACATGCTGATTCCTGACCTAGTTTTTGACTTCGACAACGATGTGCAAGGACTTCGACAAAGGTTCATCAGAGCTTGGAGGATGCCCAACAAAGTGGATAGTAAGACACTGGGGCACAAAAATTACATCCCCCTTGAGCCTTACCTCAAGTGGGTACGAACCCGCTCCCAGAATCTTATGATGCCATACCCTCACATTCTCCCCATGATCAAAGAGCCTGTTACGGAAGGAGAGGTTCCATACACCATCCTACATCCTGACATGCCAACATCATGGGAAGAAATGAAAAAGAGTTGGATCCAACTCAAGGAAGAACGGGGTACTTTTGAAGCCAACTTCTATGCCAGTGAAAAGAAGGTTTTGGAGCTTACCCGCCGACTTCATGAGGAGGAAACTCTCAACACTTACATCGCACCAAAGAGGATGCACAATGTCTTTTCACATTAAGAATTTTGTAATATTTTGCCCATGGGGCACTTATGTACTAACAATTTCTTCTTAATATGATGTGCGTTTCTTTTTGTTTGCAACAAATTTGAATTTCTGAATCCTTGAATGCATTACATGAATAACATACCATTCATCATATGCATAAATAGGTCTTCACACCAGGTTTCCTTATCTTTCTGCTGTTTATTTCAGCAAGATGGATTTGGAGTAGACGGTAAAGGATCTGCAGGCACAAAATTCATAGTTCCAGCAACTCCTCATGACCTTGGCAAAGGGTCAAGAGGACCTCAAAGCTTTGTTGGAGAAGAATAAAGAGAAAAAGAAAAAGAGACCTGGGGTAGCCACTTTTGGAAGAAGGTTTGAGAGCAATGCTAGGAAGGTTCTTGAGTTCCCTTCAACGTCTGACGAAGGGGCCGGTAAAGGGAAAGGGACTGTTGTACCTTCTGAATCTGAGGTTGAAGAGGAGGAAGAGGAAGAAGACGAAGACTACTCCGAACAACAGTATCCTCCAGCGGATGATAAATATAAGAATCTTGAGGATACACTAGCAGCCATGGAGTTGCAGAGGGTGCCTGGTTTGGATTTTGAAGAACTAGGGCTGGTAGCTGGGATTGTTATCCCTTCCAAGTTCAAGGTGCCAACATTTGCTAAGTACGACGGTCTGTCTTGCCCAAAGATGCACCTGAGGTCGTATGTCAGAAAGATCCAACCCCACTCGTCTGATAAAGACCTCTGGGTACACTTTTTTCAAGACAACTTGTCAGGAACGCAGTTGGACTGGTTCTATCAGCTCGAGAGATCAGAGGTTCACAATTGGGAAGACTTGGCGGCTGCTTTTTATCGTCAATATCAGTACAACGTTGATTTGGCGCCCACTCCTACTCAGTTACAAAGTATGGGGATGGCTTCCAATGAAGGGTTTAAAGAGAACACCCAGAAGTGGCGCGATCTGGCTGGAAGGGTGCAGCCACCGTTGTCATATAGGGAGTTAGTTGACATGTTTCTGGGGACCCTGTCTGGCCCCTTCTTCAATCATCTAATCGAGAGTTCTTCCGCGGGATTTACTGAACTAATTTTGACTGGCGAGAGGGTCGAGGCCGATATTAAGAGTGGAAAGATTCAAAAGGATGCTTCCGCATCCACAACTGTTAAGAAACCCTTACCAACTAAGAAGGAAGCATTTGTTGTGTATTCTCAGAAAGGTCAGGGAAGAACCGAGCGTCGGCCGACTATAGGGGCTGTGATGATTCAAAATTCTTCAAATGATCAACCTCGTAACAATCAGTCGAGACCTAATCAACAACGGGTAGAAAGGCCACAACGGCAGTTCACCCGAATCAACATGACGCCAACGCAAGTACTCCCCCATTTGTTGAAGATGAATCTTACCAGTTTGAAGGAAGCGCCAAAGAACCCCAACACCTCCTCTCCATACTACCATTCCAATGCCAAATGTGCTTACCATTCTGACAGTGTTGGGCACGATACCAATAATTGTTGGGCGCTTAATAACAAAATCCAGGACTTTATTAATGCCAAAGAAGTAGAATTAGATGCTCCTGAGAAGCCCAATGTTATATCTGCTCCGATGCCCAAGCACGGCCACAATGTTCATGTCGTTATAGAAGACCTCCATGTTACTGATGTTGTAGATCTTTTGACTCCATTGTTAGTGATTAAAGAGAAGTTGATGAGAGCCGGGATATTCCCAGGCTGCGGGAAGGACTGTTATTTTTGTTTGAACATACGAGGTGATTGCCCAATGTTGAAGTCAGGTGTCCAACGCCTGATGGATACCCAAGAGATACTTTTCCAGAAAACCCTTGTTGACACCTTCACTCCTGTTACTCCTGATACTTGTGCTACTTCAACCAACGATATTGCAATCATAACCATTTCCGACAATCCTCCCAAGGCTTGCAAAAGGCCTGTCAGGATTACACCCAGCTCTAAATGTGTACCATTAAAGATCACCATGTCGGGACCTGTCCTGTACCAATCCAGCAAAACAATACCATGGAACTATGGGGAAGAAATCTTCTACCATGGTATCAAACAAATTGAGGCAGTCCAAGAAAATTCTGAAGAAGAAAACCCTGATATAGGGAACATTGTGGGTACAAGCAAGATAACCCGCAGCGGCCGAATCTTTTCTCCGGAGATTGCTCCCCCTCGAGCAGTTTTCGAACCCTTGAAAGCTTCTGTACCTGTTAGGCCATTTGTGCAAGGCCCAATGATTGAAGAATTGGATACTCCTGAAGTAAGACCATCTGATGATACTACCAATAAGGGTAAGGGAATACTAGAAGTGCCTGTCTGGACGAAGGCTCATGTTGTGGTTATCCCCGAAACCACTCAGAAAGAAATGGATGAAATCTTGAAAATAATCAGAAAAAGTGACTACGACGTTGTGGAACAGCTAGGGCAGACCCCTTCTAAAATTGCAATGTTGGCTCTTCTGCTCTGTTCTGAGGCCCATGCTAAGACCCTAATCAAATTCTTGAAGGCGGCACATGTACCCCAAGAGACTTCGGCTGACCAGTTTCAGGAATGTGTGGCCAGTCTTACTGCTGATAACGGCGTGGGCTTTTCCGATGCTGACTTAACCTCCAAAGGAAGAAAACACAACGATGCACTACATGTATCAGTTGAATGCAGGGGAACCACCCTCGCCCATGTCTTAGTTGATACTGGTTCTTCCTTGAATGTACTGCCGAAGAAAGCTTTAGACCGTCTGGATTGCGAAGGTTTGACCCTCAAACCTAGTAACATCGTTGTTAGGGCTTTTGATGGTTCCAAAAGAATGGTTCATGGAGAGGTTGATATTCCCATCAAAGTAGGCACTGAAGTTTTCAACTCCACCTTTTATGTGATGGACATCCGTCCGTCATACTCGTTTTTGTTAGGAAGATCGTGGATCTATTATGCCGGGGCCGTTACCTCCTTTTTGCACCAAATGCTGAAATATCATGTTAAGGGTAAGATTATAACAATACACGGCGAGGAAGAGTACATGATAAGTCATCTCAATTCCTTCCGATATGTGGAGTTGGATGGCGAGTTCATCGAAACGCCTTTCCAACATTTTGAGGAAGTTTCTCCTGAGGTAGCAGTTGCGAAGACAATGGTTGAGGTGCCTATCATTCCCAAGCATGTATCTAGAATGGCATCTCTCAAGGACGCAGAGGCTGTAATTAAAGAGGGAAAGAGTACAATATGGGGACAATTGCCTAACTTTCCCCATAAGACGGACAAGTTTGGGTTAGGATTCACTGCTGCAGGACAAAAGGCTATGCGTCGCTTCAAAGCTGGAGGGCCACCCGTCAAGATCTCTCACCATGGAATCAATGCTGTAAGAGATGAAGATGAAGAGAGCCACTTTGAAGATTGGATCTTTCCGACCGTCGAAGGGGGTTTAAGCAACTGGGAAGCAAAGGATTTTGTTCCCATCACCTTTATCAACCAGTAATTTTATCTTTGAACAATTTCCCATTTATGGTCTGTAATAACTAAACAATTTGCACACTATTTTCACCTCATGCCTTGCCCGGGGCATGTAGGTCCATTTGTAAGGGCTTTATTTTCTTCATAATCATATGCCATGTTTTAATGAATCATTGGACGTTTTTCATCTATAAACTGTTGTGTTCATTTTTCTTTCCTTTTGCATTTTTGTTTGTTTAAGGATGGCTATCCCTTACACACACCCACACTCACAAATGCAGTTACCCATCCACTCCGGATTCCATGGGTGACTATTCTGCTTTAGCCTCCGATAACTCTGAAGATTTGGTCAATCATGATGAGTACGAAGTTGACGAAGACTGTGAAGTATCGGGAGAATTAGCCAGACTTCTACAACAAGAAGAGAGGGCCATTTTGCCTCACGAAGAGTTGCTAGAAACCATCAACTTGGGGACAGAGGAAGACAGGAAAGAAGTAAAAGTGGGTGCCAACCTGGAACCAAGTGTCAAAGAGCGCTTAGTGCAGTTGTTGAACGAATATGTTGAAATCTTCGCCCGGTCTTATGAAGACATGCCAGGATTAGACACAGATATTGTGGTCCACCGTCTCCCTACAAGAGAAGATTGTCCATCGATCAAGCAAAAAGTCCGCCGGATGAGACATGACATGTCTGAGAAGATTAAAGCTGAAGTAATGAAGCAATTCAACGCTGGATTTCTGGTTGTTACTTCTTATCCACAATGGGTTGCTAACATTGTGCCCGTGCCTAAGAAGGACGGCAAGGTCAGAATGTGCGTGGACTATCAGGATTTGAACAAGGCTAGCCCTAAAGACGATTTTCCACTGCCACATATCGACATCTTGGTTGACAACATAGCTCAGCACAAGGTGTTTTCCTTCATGGATGGATTCTCGGGATAGAACCAGATCAAAATGGCCCCCGAGGACATGGAGAAAACAACCTTTGTCACGCAATGGGGTACCTTCTGCTACAAAGTGATGCCATTCGGACTGAAGAATGCAGGGGCAACCTATCAACGCGCCATGGTAGCTTTGTTTCATGATATGATACATCATGAGATCGAACTTTACGTAGACGACATGATAGCTCGATCACAGACAGAAGAAGAACACCTTGAGCATTTGCAAAAGCTATTTGCCAGGTTGAAGGAGTATAAGCTCAGACTAAACCCAAGCAAGTGCACTTTTGGGGTTAGGTCTGGTAAACTTTTGGGATTTATTGTCAGCAACAAAGGCATTGAGGTCGATCCAGCTAAAGTAAAGGCTATACAAGAAATGCCTGCTCCCCATACTGAAAAGGAGGTTAGAGGATTCTTGGGACGCTTGAACTATATTGCCAGGTTCATCTCTCATCTGACATCTACCTGTGAGCCAATCTTCAAGTTGTTGAAGAAAGATCAGGTGGTTGAATGGAACTATAATTGTCAAGTTGCTTTTGATAAAATCAAGGAGTATTTACTAGGACTTCCTACTCTGATGCCACCCGTCGAAGGAAGGTCGTTAATCTTGTATCTGACTGTTTTGGATAACTCAATGGGGTGCGTACTGGGCCAACATGACGAGTTTGGCCAAAAAGAGCACGCCATTTATTACCTTAGCAAAAAGTTTACCGACTGTGAGACTCGCTAATCACTGCTAGAGAAAACTTGTTGCGCTTTGGTATGGGTTGCTCGCCGGCTAAGGCAGTATATGTTGACACATACCACTCTGCTGATTTCCAAAATGGATCCAATCAAGTATATCTTCGAGAAGCCTACTTTATCTGGAAGAATCGCTAGATGGAAAATGATCCTGACTAAGTATGATATCCAATATACTATCCAAAAAGCTATAAAGGGGAGTGTACTAGCTGACCATCTAGCTCATCAAGCCGTCGAAGATTACCAATCTATGAGATTCGACTTTCCTGACGAGGACATCATGACATTGGACAACATTGAAGGTAATGGACCGTATGATGGACCTGAACAAGGATCCCGAGGGACCCTGTACTTTGATGGTGCTTCAAATGCACTGGGAAACGGTATCGGTGCGGTACTTATTTCTCCGGAAGGTTGCCATACACCCTTCACTGCCCGAATTTGCTTCAGCTGTACCAACAACATGGCTGAATATAAAGCTTGCATCTTTGGTCTCAAGGCTGCTATAGAATTGGGAATCAAATCTTTGGTCGTATTTGGGGACTCGGCTTTGGTTATTAGTCAAGTCAAAGGAGAGTGGGACACCAAGCATCCTAATCGTATCCCATATAAAGAACATGTCTTGATGTTGTTGCCTCATTTCGAGCAGATTACCTTCGAATATTTCCCGCGAGAAGAAAATCAGCTAGCAGATGCTCTGGCTACAATGTCTTCCATGTTTAAACTCAATTGGGATAACGAGGCTCCCCAAATTACCATCGAGCGAATGGAAGAACTTGCGCACTGTCATGAGATTAATACCGAAGAAGTAGTGGAACAACCCTGGTTTCATGAAATCAAAAGGTATCTCCAGACTAGAGAATACCCTGAAGGAGCTTCCATCAATGATAAAAATTTCTTAAGGAGATTTGCTGCCAAGTTCTTCCTAAGCAATGGCATCCTTTATAAGCGCAACCATGATTGTGTTCTACTTCGTTGTGTGGACAAGGTTGAAGCAGAGTTGATCATGACCGAAATACATAGTGGCACATTTGGAACCCACTTGAGCGGACATACAATGGCTAAGAAGATTCTAAGGGCAGGCTACTATTGGTCTACCATGGAAGCTGATTGCCATCAACATTCCCGTACTTGCCACAAATGCCAAGTCTACACCGACAAGGTGCATATTCCTCATGTTCCTCTCAACGTTCTAACAGCTCCTTGGCCATTCGCAATGTGGGGCATTGACATGATTGGAGAGATCAAGCCTACGGCATCCAAGGGACATCGCTTCATCTTGGTCGCTATTGATTATTTCACCAAGTGGGTCGAAGCAGCTTCTTATGCCTCTGTTACAGAGAATATGGTTGCCCGCTTCATCAAGCAGAACCTCATATGCCGGTATGGTGTCCCCGACAGGATTATCACGGACAACGGTACGAATTTGAACAACACCATGATCACCGCTTTATGAGAACAGTTCAAGATTTATCATCACAATTCATCTCCCTATCGGCCGAAGATGAACGGTGTTGTTGAAGCTGCGAACAAAAATATCAAGAAGATCATTCAAAAGATGACAGTCACCTAAAAGGACTGGCATGAGATGTTACCGTTTGCTCTGCATGGATATCGTACCACAACACATACTTTAACAGGGGCAACCCCATTTTCTTTGGTGTATGGCATGGACGCTGTTCTACCCATGGAAGTTCAGATTCCTTCTTTGAGGAATATGAAGGATTCCGGTTTGAGTGAAGACGATTGGATTCATACCCGGCTTGACCAACTTAATCTGATCGACGAGAAGCGACTTACTGCTATTTGTCATGGTCAGACGTATCAAAAACGGATGATCAAGGCTTTCAACAAGAAAGTCAGACGTCAAGTATATCAAGTCGGAGATCTTGTAATCAAGCGGATCATCTTACCGCAAAGTGATCCCAGGGGCAAGTGGACTCCTACTTACGAAGGACCATTTGAGATCAAGAGCATCTTTTCTGGTGGGGCAATGATTCTGACCACCATGGACGGTGACGACCTGCCGCGCCCTGCGAACGCAGACATAGTCAAAAGATACTACGCATAAAATAACCCGACAAGTTGAAAACCCGAAAGGGCGACTTGGGTAAAAATGGGCATCCCGGTGAATCGAAAACCCAAAAGGGCGGTTCAGGCAAAAATTAGGGATAAAACAAAAAAATCTGTACACTCGGTAAGTTGAAAACCCGAAAGGGCGACTTGGGCAAAAAAGGGTTTCTCGGTGGATCGAAAACCCGAAAGGGCGGTCCTGGTAAAAGTTAGGGAATTAAAGCGTATGACTATGTCTCGTCGGATCACTTTAAGAACAATCTCTTCACCAACAAGCTCCAAGCTTCTGATCAATCCAGTCATCGGCGGACGAAGCAGCAAATGGACAAGATATTCATAGTTGTGAAGGCTATAGCAGAATGGGAATCCCATGGAATTGTTGCACATAGCCATCTTTCTTTTGTATAAATTTTTTCAATTTTTTATGACAACATTCTCTTACTAGGATGTCTGTCTCCTTTGTACAAAGATACTCACGAACGTTAAATACAAGATACTTCAAAGTGCAGAAATTTGCTTGCCTTTCTTTTCTTTTTACACTTATGTTTTATTTGAAAACGCCCAATGTTTTGTTAAATAGGCATATGCATTTGAATATAATCATTGCTTACAAATAAAACGAAATTGAAAAAGGATAATTACTGATAGGTTGAAGGTGTAGGAAGATATCTTTGTGCCATTTCAGAAGAAATACCCTACGATACATCATTCAGATCGTCAACAAAGCTAAAATTTGGAGTATATTTCCCCAACGAAGTTAAGCTTCAAGACCCTCAGCAGAGCCAGTGCATTCTAAAACTTGATTCCCCAACTGAGTTAAGTTTCAAAATTCCCATCAGAGTTAAGCTTCGAGATCCCCAGTGGAGCCCGAAAACCCTGAAAATCCTATCCCCAGCGGAGCCAGAATAGTGAACATGTCCCCCACAGAGTTATCCCCCAGCAAGATCGAAGATTCTCGGTCTCATTTCTCCAAGCAGAAGCCTCCTAGGTCTTAACTCCCAAGTAGAGATTTTCAGAGTTTTCCCTACATCCCAGGAAAGTCATGAAGGATTCTCATTCCCTGCAGAAATTGTCAAAGGCCTTGTGAATCCCCACAAATCGTCGAGGATTTTCAATCTCCAGCAGTGGTCCCAGGATTTCTCATTCTCAACAATCAGAGATCTTTAATCCCCAACCAGTCAGCAAGGATTTCTCATCTTCAGTATTCAAAATTTTTTGGAATCCCCAGCATTGGTCAAGGATTTACTTTCCCCAACAGCAATCAAAGATTTCATTATCTCCAGTTATCAAGAATTTATTTTCCTCAGCAAGACAGCTACTCAGCTTACATGCATATCCATTACATTCATATATCATAAACATTGATGAAATACAGTTCATTGCATCATACATATCATGCAACATAACTTTGTGTTTTAGCTAACATTTTACCCTTTTCAGGATAAGATTAAAAGGCTATCGTTAACAATTATTCAGATACAGTATGGATACACCCCAGACACGGCGGTCATTCTACTACTCATTCAGACTTCAGCAATCCGATACAGACTATATACGCTTCAGACACGGCGACCATTCTATCTCTCATTCAGATTCAACTATCAACTTCAAGTTCAGATATGCTCCAGACAAGGATGCCATTCTGGCCCTTACACCAGCAGCTTGATTCTCCCTAGTGCAATCGCCACGGAAGTCATTTTGTCACTTATTCAGATCCCAGTTGCAGTCTCAGATATACTCCAGACATGGAAGTCATTCTGCTACTCATACAGATCTCAAATTCAGATACAATACAGATACACTCCAGACACGACAGTCATTATGATATTCATTCGAAGTTCAAACACAGTTACAACTCAGATACGCTCCAAACACGGACGCCATTCCTTTGCTCATACAGACTCAGTCTCCAGATACAGTTCAAATGCATTCCAGACACGGATACCATTTTGATGCTCATTCTTCTGACCTACCACATTGCAATTCAATAAACACTCTTGGATGGCATCTTTAAGACCATCTCCAGCAAGGTTATACCATCTCCAAATGGCATCTTTAAGCCCATTCCCTCAACAATATTTTGACGAGTGCAAATTTACGGGCACTCTAGTGTCCAATCCTCTTTTACCTTCGAGTCACGAAAGGCAAACTTGCCAATCTAACTCTTCAGGTTCAAGAAGATTGAACAGGGGCAAATGTTGTACCCCAAAATTTTCTCTCTCATTTCATCAACATTTCTCATCACAATACTCTTGGAATTCAAGATCAAGCTAGGGTTTGCTCTGCTCAAGACACCTCCTTGCACTATTGACCTAAATTAGGGTTTGAGTTTGCACAGGGATGTTTTGACCTACAATGCCCAAAATGACTTTCATACTTCATGTTGGGCTCACAAGTTTGTCCATACCAAGTTTCAAGCCTTGATTCAAGTTTTTGCCCAGTCAATTGGACAATTGACCTAGAAATCAGTTGTATTGGGGGAAAAGTCAACTGTGGCCAATTGACAGTCAAACCTCATGAAATTTGATTCACATCAAAATTATAAACTCATATGAACCATTTGATCAAGTTTGGATAACAATTCCACAAGAAATTTGATTAGATCACCAAAAGGGCAAAATGGTCATTTTTAGGGTTTTGACTGTACAAAGGCAATTTTTGACTGTTTGACCTAACCAATGGAAAATAAAGCTCAACCATTGACTCAAGGACTCAAGGACATTATCTTGATCCATTCAACAAGTTCAAAAGATCTCAAATGCATAGGATTGACAGATGAATTTTTCAGTCAACTGATCAAAATTTGACTGTACACTGAAAAGTCAAACTTTGACTTTTTGGCCAAAATCAAGTGCCAAGGGTCATTTTTCATCAAGACATGTCAAATTATGAAACTTGTTCACCAAGAAACCCAAAAATGCAAATTAGGGTTTAAAATGGAAAATTTTCATAACTTAGAATTTTCCTAAGTTATAAAATTTTCTTATTTTTTCCTAACTTTGTCCCATTTTTTAACAAAGATTCAAATGGATTCAAACAAAACTTGAAACATGAAAGTTGTATTCCATCACAAAGTCTACAACTTTGATTCACAAAGTTTTCTCAAAAGAAGCTTGTATCTCAAGTTATGATTTTTGGAACAAGGGTACCTAAAACTTTTAACTTAGAGAAATTTTGCCCTAGTTTAGGCAGGATTTTGACCCATCTTCTTGGCCATTTTCACATAGTTCCACTTGGAGTTTCAAGTTTCATTTCAAAGATGGATTATAGTACCTGTTGCAAGCTTTCCAAATTGTCCAAGAACTCCTCAAACACCTTTGTGGTTAGGGAGAATCGAATGCTTGAAGTTGGAAAAAACTCACTTTGAAACCATGGCCAATACATGTTCATACCAAGTTGCAAATCTGACCAAACTAGCTTAGTACACGATTACAGGCCTCTAAACCAATTTACACTCCAAAATTGAATGCAAATACATTGGATATTGGCATTGTTCTGATCAAGAGAGCTTTGTACATTGAACTTTTCCATTTTGAGCATAAAGGTCATACTTCCATTTTCATAAAGGCCACTTTATGTCAATTTCCATTTTCTTGAGCCTTGGACTTTTTTCCTTGCAGCAAACAACTTCCCTAATCTCAGGCATAGTACACCAAGTTGAGCATGCTTGTAACTAGCCTGTACAGGCCCTAGCTTGGACAGTTCACAACTTTGCTTTCAAAACAAGTCAAATGGCCAAAAGCTCAGAACTGGCACATCTTTTATATTGAACTAAATCAAAGTTTTAAAACAAGTTTCATACATCCTCACAAAACAGAAGCATGATCCTTTCACCCCTAAAGCATCCTCATACTCCAAAACCCCATTTTCTTGCAAAACAGGGTCAGTTCTGCATTTTGCAAGCCATCATCAAATTCCATCGTGCGTTTTGTCCAAAGCTACTTCAAACACCTTCCAACCAACATACCTGAGCTATCCAGACCATCCACAAGTTGTTGTAACTCCATTAACACACATTGCCATTTTTTGTTTGGAAGCTTTGCAGGTTGAGTTCTGTAGCACGATTCAGGCTACTTCAAAACAAGCCAAGCATTGGGAAAGCTTCATTGGACATCAGGAAAGCTCAAAAGAACCTCAAGCACCCTTGGAAGTTGATGTATTGTCCAGCTCGAAGTCAACTGAAACAGGTATTTCATGAACTTCTATCTCTCTATTTAGTAATAGTTAGACTTAGGTTTGTGAATGAAAGATGTTGTACTCATAGCCCTGGAACCATACATGTGCTTAGTTTTCATTTATATTAATCGTGCTAGGAGAATTTTGTTCATGAACTTTATGAAAAAAAACTAGGTTAAGAATTAGGGCAGAGAAATTTTCTCAGGTCTTTGAGAGTTAGCTTAAGTTTTTTATATGGTTAGATTCGTTATTTGATGCTCTACAAGTTTCATGTTATGAGTTTTGTCAAAAAAGCAAGGAATCAGGAGATAGCATTTTGTGTACAGAAGCGCGCGTATTTCGGTTCAAAGGAAGAAGATGAAGTTGGTTTGGGCTGGGCCTGTACAGGCTTGCTTTTGGCACCCCCTCCTTTCTTTTTAAACCCCCCTGGCCCATTTCTTGTACATTTGTCATTTTTGCATTTTTGTTTCATTTTTGATTTTGATATTTTATTTTCTAACATAAAAAATACTTAAAAAATATTTTCATAAATTTTTGTATTTATTTGATATTTATTTTAATTAATTCTAGTATTAATACATTAAATATTTTATATTTACTTTTGTTTAAATGTAAAAATAATACAAAAATATGTTTTATTTTCATTTATTATTTTTATTCACATTTGAAAATATTTTATTGAAATATATACATTTTGTAAATAATTTATTTTATTTTTATACACACTTAGTATATTTAATACATCTACATACATATTTAGTAAATAATTAGGACAAAAAAATACAAAAATAATACATTTTTATTTATATTAATATTTTATACTAAAAATACCTTTTTTTAATATACTTTTATTTTTTGTACAAATTGATATATTATTATACATAAATAATAAATAATACTACTTATTCTAGAAATTAGGGTTTTTTGCCCTAAAAAAAATGATGGAAATTGACTTTTTTTATATTATTATTTACACTTTACATTTTAAAAAATACTTTTTACATACATAAAAATCTTTTTGCATAACACATTTTATCTAACATTTATTTATTGTATTTTATTTAATTATTGTACATTTAAATATTGTATCTTATACATTCAATTTGGTTGTAATAATTTAGGATTTAATTTCTTGCAAAATAATCTCCAATTCAAATTTGTACCCCCCCCCCCCCCCCCCCCCTCCCTATATCATATTGTAATAGTGTAGAATTTAAATTCTCGCACCTTTAAATGCTTTCAATTATGTCATGATTAGACCTAGGGTTTGTATGCAAAATAAAATCAACAATTAGTTTGACCTAATCCAAGATAACAAGGCATGAAAATAAACACAATACACACTTGCACCCCCTAGGGTTTTAATCCACTTGTTGCCTTCAAAAATGGGCCATGATATGCATGTCAAGTACTTTGGCAAAACAAAAACAAAACAAAAGATCATAGTCCCTCGATGATGCTATCTGAGTTGCCTAAACAAAATGATCAAAGTCCCTCAAGAAAATTGCCAAAAATACTTGACACAATTGCTATCATGGTCTATACGATGACCCGCGCCTGTCCCGTTTAACATCCTAACACAAGGTTGTTCACCAAATACAAGGGTGAAACAACACTGTTAAAAGGGTTAAAAACATTAGAAAGATCTTTGAGTAAAATAGGGTAGACAACTCTTAGTTACTTGATCAAAGTTTGCAAAAACATCCTTGCTATCTTCAAAACACACTTCACAACACTATTTCAAAACCCTACTTTCAAACATTGAAAACTTTTCAAAAGACAAAAACACCTTTGTATACATTCAAACAAGAATCATTACAAAGGTTGCCACAACGATGGCCTCTTTTCAAAACATCTTTCAAAATCACACACGAAGCACCATTTCAAACAATTGAAGAGCACCATTTCAAACAATAGAAATGCAAAGCAAGTGATCTAAACAAGTAACTAAGATCCCATGGATAACCATGGATAGAAAGGGTGCTAATACCTTCCCTTTCTATAATCTACTCCCCGAACCCAAGAAAACATCTCAAAGGTCTTTCCTGTGCTTTTTGACCTTTCCTTAGGATAAAATAAAAAGTCGATGGCGACTCTTGCTAAACCGAAACATTTGCGAACACAAACGTAAAATCCCAAGTCAGTTCTCCCACTGTATCACAATATCTGTCGTCAAAGGGTAACTTCAACCAGGAGAGACGGGAATGTCGATAGGATTTCAGGGATTACGCCCAACAAATTGGTCGACCAGATAGTATTAAGAGCGAGGCAAAGTTGGCGAAGACTGGGCAGGTCGAAAGCAAAAACAAATGGCGGTAAAAGAGGTTATCAATGATGAATATTAAGCAGGACGTGGGATTTTCAAAAGTAGTGCTGCACGAACAATCAAAATGAGTGGCTCAAGTAACCGTTGACGATTATAATTTTTAGTATATTTAAGAGAATTGTTGCATTCGTTTTAGAGGTCACACTTTTTAACAATCTAAGAGAGCACCCAAAGTACCAGCGCATAGAGAAACGAGTCGGTTATGAAAAATGTACGATTGTGTCCACCTTTAAATTCAAAGAATTTTTATCTTTACAAAGCCTTGTTTAGTTTTTACAGTTTGTCAATTTATCTACCATTTACTTATCTTTGTTTTCTCATTCATGTTCTTCACGCCTTGATCTTGGCAAGCACGCAAATAATGTCAAATTTAACACGATAGTCTAGGACTCTTGTAGTCGGTCCTGCAAGTAACCTTTAATTAAGAGGCTAGAGACTATTCGCGAGAAACTTATGTGAACACCTATTACAGAGAAAAAGGATTGAGTATATCTGAGCCCCACTGGTAGAACGGCCAGTGGAAATCACCGAGTGCGGCAGCATGGCTAGTGAGTGTATAAAAGGGCGTAGATTTGGCATTTCTCACATCGATTGATAAATCGGGCACAACCTTGTAGCATGCTCGACCAATAGTACCCGACCCAGAGTATTTTACCTAACAGAGCCCTTCCACTAATATGGCTTCCACACACACCCTCGTGAACCTCTTTCATTATTGGTTCTACTTCCTCTTTGGAGTTGCACCTCAACATTGGTGTCGAAATTTCCATTTTGTATAGTTTATCTATGATTTTTCTCACTTATATTATTTTAATGTGTCGGGCTTCCATTCCGTCATCGGGTAGTTGGTCGTGGTGAGATATTGTATAATGGGAAACATCCATCCCCGAGCATTCTCTAAAGTCATGACCTCCTCAGCCTCTATGGTTAGTGATTCCAGTGTTTCCTGAATGACCGACCTATTAAGCCTTGGACCTTTGGTACTAGCTAGTCGGGCTAGTAGGTCGGCTCTGGCGTTCTCCTTCTGGGGAATGTAAGATGCTTCAAATTCTGCAAATCCATTGGAAAGCTTCAAGGTTCGTTTTAGATATTTCAATAGAGCTGGATCTTTCGTCTGATAATTTCCCATGATTTGGCTCGTTATTAGCTGAGAATCTGTTCGTACTGACAAATGAGTAACACTGACTTCCTTGGCTAACTTTAATGCGACAATAACCGCTTAGTATTTTGCTTGGTTGTGAAGCAACCGGGAAAATCATCGAGAGGAAATCAATGAATTCGCCATTGAATATTTATTTATCCCACAGAAGGGAAAGGAAAATATCAAAGAAAACATGAGAAGGGAGAAATCATGGTCTTGCGACCGAGAGATCGGGTACGGGAGTCGATTATGCAAGGGGAAGGTATTAGCATCCCTCACGTCCATGGTAATCCACAGGATCCACTCTTGTTTTTCTAATCAAAGGGTGTGTTCATATCTAAAGCTTACGAGCTAAGGGAAAATTCAAGAATGCATAGTGTATATACAAAGGAAAAGGTTTTATTAGTCGTGTCTGCCTCGGTTGTGAGCCTTTGTGCCTACGTACCACCTTTCATGCAATAAGGGATCAAGGCATTCGTAGTTCACCTATAAAATACTGGTTAGTTTTCATTTTTAAGCGGATAGTATTACATTCGCACTCCCACAACTAACATAGTACCACCTGATCTTTGAGGAATTACGCGTCGTTTTGCATGGAGAGGAAATAATACATCCTTTTTAGCGAAAAGGGTTTCAAAGAAAAGGTCGAAGGAGGTCCAGAGGAAAAAAGTTTGAATTGGTTGGTATTTTTGGTGGGATGATGGAAAATGGATCCCACTGGAGGGACACTCACTATTTCTCCGCTTATTTTCAAAAGAGTTTGCAAATTGAATCGTAATAAAGTCCGAAAATGGAAGAAAGAGCAAGATTCAGTCTGGACCGATTCACTCTACCCCACAAGACTCAAATGCATACGATTTTCTTATTTATTTATTAAGTGTTTTAGAGTTTGAAAAAGAAAACAGAGTTTTAGTTTAAGTGATGCAAAATGGGAGAGAAAAAAGTCTAAGGAAGACTAGCAATCCTAATGTTATCTAGCAATGGTGGTCCTGAAGTTTAGATACAAAAGGGAAACATCTACCTAATTTAGCATACATAGTTTACAAACCTAATGTCTACCTTGATTTAAAAACAAAACAAGTGAACCGAAGGGAACATGCAAAGGTGCAAGGTGGAAAACAAACAAAGATGCTAACAAGCATCAAACGTGTGTTATATGTACATGAATCCAAGGTATATGAGTCGAAAGACTATTCTTCCACTAGAATATCTCAATCACAAAATTGATTAACAAATCGAAGAATCAACGTTAAGAAACGTGACCTAAATATCGCTGAAACGATGACAAGGTGTGGGGGCTGATTGCGAGCCCTTCTTCAACTTTATTGACTCAAAGGACAAGAGAAGAACGATTCAAAGCATCAACGTATTACGCGAGCTAAAAATGACTAAGGGACTAGAAATGTGGGGGCTGATTGCGAGCCCGCCTTCCACTTTTATTGACTCGATTGAAAGCACAAAGTAAAAGGGGAATATGGAATTGCCTTATTCGAGGACTTTAAACAAACAGAATTTCCCCCCTTTTGAGGTCTTTTACACACATAATTTCCCCCTTTTTAAGGTCTCTTACAAATAAGTTTTGCAATGTCTACAGGGGTAGGTCTTCAGACATGCATCTCTATTCCTACTTCTCATGGCAAGAAAATCAAAAGACAATGTGGAATCAAACATAATAGGAAAAAGTACCAAACGAACAAAAGTCTGTCGTAAAGCATAACAAAGCACAATTAACCTGAAGATCTTCGCGAAAGCTTCACCAACAAAGAAAAGAGTCAGGAATCGAATGCATGAGATAAGCATCGGAATATCATCAATGTGAAAATAAATCAAAAATGGAAGGTGCATCGAGAATATTTGAACATCAAACAATAAACGTGCATAAGATACAAATATCGACAAACAAAAGCGAATCACAAGTCTCAAGTAATCGAATAATCAATAACTAATTAATCGACTAAATGTAGATAGAAAAATCGAGATGAATCATTTTTGAAGCACCTTTGGTAACTTGCACAATTTCACAAAATGAGTTAGTAATAACAAGGAAATATAACCGAAATTAAACATTCACATCACAACTCAAATTGAAATAAAATCATGAAGAAACAAGTTTCAAACAAGTATCCGAACCACAAAACAAAACTCCAGGCAGCAACATTTTGGTTCATGAAACGCTCAAAAAATCAAGTTAAAATCAACCAAACTCGACACCAATATCAAGAATTCCTCAAATTAAAACCAAATATGAATAAGAAACAATAAAACCACACTTCGTATGCATATATCAATTTCGGACAACATTGCTTCAACTCATGAAACGCTCAAGAAAGGTCGAATTAAAATCAACAAAACTCAACATCGATATTTGTTGTACCCTAAAATTTTCCCTCTCATTTCATCAACACTTTCTCATCACAAGACTCCTGGAATTCAGGATCAAGCTAGGGTTTGCTCTGCTCAAGACCCCTCCTTGCACTGTTAACCCAAATCAGGGTTTGAGTTTGCACAAGGATATTTTGACCTATAATACCCAAATTTACTTTCATGCTTCATGTTGGGTTCACAAGTTTGCCCATACCAAGTTTCAAGCCTTGATTCAAATCTTTACCCAGTTTATTGGACAATTGACCTAGAAATCAGTTGTATTGGGGAAAAAGTCAACTATGGCCAATTGACAGTCAAACCTCATGAAATTTGACCCACATCAACATTATGAATTCATATGAACCATTTGATCAAGTTTGGATCACAATTCCACAAGAAATTTGATCAGATCACCAAAAGGGCAAAATGGTCATTTTTAGGGTTTTGACTGCACAAAGGCAATTTTTGACTGTTTGACCTAACCATTGGCAAATCAAGCTCACATATGGACTCAAGGACTCAATGAAATTGTCTTGACCCATTCAACAAGTTCAAAAGATCTCAAATGCATAGGATGGACAGATGAATTTTTCAGTCAACTGATCAAATTTAATTGTATACTGAAAAGTCAAACTTTGACTTTTTGGTCAAAATCAAGTGCCAAGGGTCATTTTTCATCAAGACATGTCAAATTATGAAACTTGTTCATCAATAAACCCAAAAATTAAAATTAGGGTTTAAAATGGAAAAAATTTCATAACTTAGAAATTTTCTAAGTTATGAAATTTTCTTATTTTTTCCTAACTTTGTCCCACTTTTTCACCAAGATACAAATGGATTCAAACAAAACTTGCAACATGAAAGTTGTATTCCATCACAAAGTCTACAACTTTTATTCACAAAGTTTTCTCAAAAGAAGCTTGTATCTCAAGTTATGATTTTTGGAACAAGGGTACCTAAAACTTTTAACTTAGAGAAAATTTGCCCTAATTTAGGCAGGATTTTGACCCATCTTCTTGGCCATTTTTCACATAGTTCCACTTGGAGTTTCAAGTTGCATTACAAAGAGGGATTGTAGTACATGTTCCAAGATTTCCAAATTGTCCAAGAACTCCTCAAACACCCTTGTGGTTAGAGAGAATCGAATGCTTGAAGTTGGCAAAAACTCACTTTTGTCCATGGCCAATACATGTTCATAACAACTTGCAATTCTGATCTAGCTAGCTTGGTTCAACATTACAGGTCTCAAAACCAATTTGAACTCCATAATTTAATTCCAATCCATCAGTCTAAGCCTTTGTTTTGTTCACTTGGATATTATACACAAGATTAAGCCTTAAGTAGAAAAGGCAAATTGGCATTTTTGCCTAATTTCACTTTATGTCAAAACCAAATCCTTGAAGCATGGGGCCAGATCTTTGAGGCAAGATCAGGTCCACTAATTCTAGTAACCAAGAACAAAAGTTGCAGCATGATAGAGGGCTGATACAGGGCTATAACATCATTTCCATTCTCTTGCTTCAAGTAGAAGAAAAGTGGCAAAACATAAGCAAGCTCTCATATCTGTTAACACAAGCTTACAAGAAATTTATGAACAAGTTCCATATCTCCCAGCAAGCCTAAAGCACGACCCTTTCATCACTCATACCTCCTGATACTCATAACCACTATTTTTCTGCAAAAACAGGGCAGGTTCTGCATTTTTCAAGCCACAACAAAATTCCATCGTGTGTTTTGTCCCAAGATTGTTCCTACACCTTCCAATCAACTCACATGAACTATCCCAGGCCCCCATTGCAAGTTGTAACACCTCTAACTCACTTTTCCATTTTCATTTCAAAGCTCTGCAGGTTGAGTTCTACAGCACAATTCAAGTTGTTTCAAAGCAAGTCAAGCATTGGAGAAGCTTCCTTGGACCTCAGGCAAGCTCAACAGAAGCTCAAAACCCCATTGAAGGTTGCTACATTGTCCAGCTCGAAGTCAACTGAAATAGGTATTTCAGGGACTTCTATCTCCCTATCTAGGAATGGTTAGGCTTAGGTTTGTGAATGAAATATGTTGTACTCATAGCCCTGAAGCCATACGTATGCTTAGTTTTCATTTACATTAATCGTGCTGAGAGAATTTCACTCATGAACTTTCTGAAAAAATTAGGTTAAAAATTAGGGCCAGAGAAATTCTCTCTGGTCTTTGAGAGTTAATCCAAGCTTTTTATATGGTTAGATTCGTTATTTGATGCTCTACAAGTTTTATATTTTTAGTTTTGTCAAAAGATCAAGAATCAGGAGATACAGGTTGGGGTAGCTAGCGCGCGTTTTTTCAAATTCTGTTGGACAGAGGAAGAAGATGAAGTAGCTGGGCTGGGCCTGGCTACTTCCTACTTTTGGCACCCCCCATTTTCAGTTTCACACCCCCCCTGGCCCATTTTCTTATATTTTAATATTTTTGCATTTTTATTTTCTTTTCTGACTTTGATATTTTATTTTCAAATATAAAAAATGATCCAAAAATATTTTTATAATTTTTTGCATTTATTTGGTATTTATTTTATTTATTCCCACCATAAAAATGTTTAAATACTTTATGTTATTTTGTTTAAATCTAAAAATAATGTAAAAAATATGTTTATTTTCATCTTTATTTTTATACACATTTGAAAATATTTTCTTGAAATATATACATTTTTGTAAATAATTTATTTCAATTTTTTTCCACATTTAATATATTTAATGTATAAATATACTTTTATATTTTATCTTATTAGATAATTAGGTCAAAAATACAAAAAATGTTACATTTTTCATTTTTATTATTATTTTGTACCAAAAATGTCATTTTTACAATATACTTTTATTTTTTTTATAAATTAGTATATTATTGCACATAATTAATAAATAATTTTTTACTTATTAAGAATTAGGGTTTCTTGCCCTAAATAGGAAAAATAATTAAAATTGATCTTCTTTATTTTACTTTTCACATTGAAAAATTACTTTTTACATACTAAAAACATTTTGGCATAATACATTTTATTTACATTTATTTATTGTATTTATTTCAATTATTGTACATTTAAATATTGTATCTTGTACATTCGATATGGTTGTAATAACTTAGAATTTATTTTCTTGTCAAATACTCCCAATTCAAATTTGTACCCCCTCCCTATATCATGTTGTAATAGTGTAGCATTTAAATTCCCGTACATTAAAAGCTTTCAATTATGCCATGCTTAGACCTAGGGTTTGTATGCAAATAAAATAAACAATTAGTTTGACCTAATCCAAGATAACATGCATGAAAAACAAACACAATACACACTTGCACCCCTAGGGTTTCATCGACTTGTTGCCTTCAAAAATGGGCCATGGTTGCATGTTGAGTACTTTGGAAAAACAAAAACAAACAAAAAGATCATAGTCCCTCGATGACGCTATCTGAGTTGCCTAAACAAAATGATCAAGTCCCTCAAGAAAATTGCCAAAGATACTTGACACAATTATTATCATGGTCTATACGATGACCCGCGCCTGTCCCGTTAAACATCCTAACACAAGGTTGTTCACCAAATGCAATGGTGAAGCAACACTGTTAAAAGGGTTAAGAATATAAGAAAGATCTTTGAGTAAAATAAGGTAGATAGCTCTTAGTTACTTGATCAAGCTTGCAAAAACATCCTTGCTACTTTTCAAAACACACTCCACAACACAATTTCAAAACCCTACTTTCAAATATTGAAAACCTTTCAAAAGACAAAAACACCTTTGTATACATTCAAACAAGAATCATTACAAAGGTTGCCACAACGATGGCTTCTTTTCAAAACATTTTCCAAAATCACACACAAAGCACCATTTCAAATAATTGAAAAGCACCATTTCAAACAATAGAAATACAAAGCAAGTGATCTAAGTAAGTAACTAAGAGCCCATGGATAACCATGGATATAAAGGGTGCTAATACCTTCCCTTTCTATATCTACTCCCCGAACCCAAGAAAACATCTCAAAGGTCTTTCCTGTGCTTTTTGACCTTTCTTAGGATAAAATAAAAAGTCGGTGGCGACTCTTGCTAAACCGAAACATTTGCGAACACAAACGCAAAATCCCAAGTCAGTTCTCCCACCGTATCACAATATCCAACAATCGTCAAGATAGAACCAAGCATGGTTCGAGCAAGAATTAAATCAACATTTACAAGTATTTTCTAATTTCGGGAAGCATTGTTCCTTGTATCAGTGTTCAACAAAAATCGATTAGAAATTAAAGTTTATCGCAAAAACTCGAACACCAATACTTGGAACATCACTCAGAATTAACAAATAAATTGCAAACATTAAATCAACACTGGTACAACAGTTCTCGAACATCGAAGCAAAAATTATTTATGCGTCGACATCAATTAATCAACCCGAAAACAAGCATCAACACATGAAATTCCATAGTTATCAACATTATCGACTCGAAATCTAAACCGACACGTAAGCTTCAACAATTAAGAACAATTATCGCATCGATGTTCATGAGATTCAAACAATTAAATTGAATAATCATCCAATTCCACAATTATCCATCATCAACCTCAAGGAAAATTAATTTTCATAATTCAAAGTTCAACTCATGCTTAATTCCGATAATCACAATTTAAAAACACTTAATTCAAGAATCACATCTCAACACAATAATTAAATCAAGCAAGATCAAGAATAGTTACCGAAAATGAGATCGAAAGAGTTGAATAAGAGAACGGGGGAGGGAGTACGATCGAAACACCTC